>JBBBDQ010001490.1:542500-655000 GCA_037127315.1 Ascarosepion bandense
ACTCTTGTTATTGAAAAGAAGTAACCTAAGTTTATAAGATTTAATTCCCATGAACATCGAGTGAACTTAAATTCAAATCTAAAACTGTCAGTTTGAAATATGCACCTGATGATCACATAACGCATGAAACTGCAAGTCATTCCATCGATGTAACACAATACGTATATTCATTTGTGTGTGTGTGTGTGTGTGTGTGTGTGTGTGTGTTTTAATCTGTTAGGGTAAAAAATATAGTTAATGTGATTTCCTGTTTCAAGACTTTAGAGAAACCCTGTATGTACGCACACATGCATGTAAAACCGTATGACCCATAAAATTTACTCAAGAAACTGGAAACATTTATGGAAATAGATATTTTGAAATTGTTTCACCCAGCGCAGGAAATTTTATTAAAATACATAAAAATATTGTAGATTTGTTGTTGAATTTCATATTTCGCTATAACTAAGGATAATGACATCCTAATGTGTCACTACGGTTTGCAAGTTCATTTGACAGACGAATGCATTATATTTGCTAAACAGATTTATTTGAATAAAACTAACACCTTTTTCTTCAGTTCCTATGAAAACTTTTTACGGTGCTGAATCTTCCACGTGTCTGCCATTTCTAATGATGCATATATTTGAACGCACATTGATGGAAGAGTGTGTGTGTTTGTGTGTGTGTTTGTTGCTTCCTGGTTGTCTTTTGCGTGCTTTTCTTTTTGTTTTTGTTTTTTCTAGCATCTTGTACTGTTTTTTTTTTTTTTTTTTTTTTTTTTTTTTTTTTTTTTTTTACCTCGTGTTGCTTTTTTTTTATCGTTATTTTGTTTTTGTATTTTTATGAGCACTGGGTTGGCTTTCAACAGTTTTATTTTTTATTTTTAACTATTTTTTATTAATTAAATTGTCACGGACTGTTGATTAGTCTATGGTTAATAAAAGACCCCTTTCCTGGTTCTAAGCAGCAGCTGTATTATGTTTTTCTTTTCTTCATGTGCCGTGTCCTTTCAGGACGTAGGCGATTATGAACTTCCACTTGGCTATGTCTCTTGTCGTTCTCCTTGGTATCTTTTCCAAACCCTGCTCCGCCATTCATTTGCTCAAGCCTATCAAGTAGGTCTCAAGCTGCATTCCTCTATCTCGCTTTCCTTCTATCCGTCCTGGGAGTATTAAATTCTCCAGGCGTTCCTTCCTCTTTACGTGCCCCAGGAAGCTCATCTGTCTCTTCTTGATATTAAAAATCAGTTTTTTTCTCGTTTGCATCCTCTCAAACACCTCATCGCTGCTCACGTGTTCCGTCCAAGGTATCTTCAGCTTCCTTATATAAAACCATATTTCTGCTGCCTCAAGCCTCTTTCATCCTTGATGAGATCGTCAATCATCATCATCTTCATCGTCATTTGTCATAGCTCCTGTAAGGTTTTCCTTGGCGATAGATCTATCTCTATGTATCCTGTCTGGAAAGGTTAATTTACGAGATCGATTGTGAGATGATGGGTGCCTCAATAATACAAACGATGAAACAAGTTCATCTGTGGCACGTGCACAATGCTCAGCAAACTGGACACGTTTCTTTTGAACTAAGGTTGATACTCTTGGTAGGTCTCCATATATCGTTTCTAGAGTTGGGTGGTTTCGCCATGAAAGATCAAGTACTCTTCTGAGAAGACGAGTATAACATCCATCTAAACGGCGCTGTTGTTTTGCTGAAAGAGTCCAAGTTTCGGATCCATAGAGTAAGATTGGTTCAATAAGTGCGTGAAAAACTTAGATTTTGATCTTACGATCAAGATTGGATTTCCAGATCTTATCCATTTTGTTACAAGCAGTCCATGCTATGCCTTTTCTGATATCAAAGATCGTCCAACGTTCACTTCCATACAGAAGGACAGATATCACATAGCAATCTAGCACTTTTTTCTTTGTTTCCAGTGAGATTTTCCTGTCTCTCAGATTAGCTTGTGAAATGCGCCCTTGGCTATGCCAATGCGTCTTTGAATCTCCATCTCGCGCTATCCATCCTCTATCAGCAAATTTCCCAGGTATTTGAATTTCTTCACTGGTTTTATTTTAGTAACATGTGCGTTGTGGTACAGTGGATATCGGCTCGGAACGAGAAACCGGGGAGCCGAGTTCGAATTCCAGTTGAATCCATTGTATTTACTTGCGCGCAAATACCATTGGGAAAGGTATTAATCCGCCTATTCCTTCCAGTTATTGGTTAAATAGCAGGACAGATTGGGTTCTATAGCCTTGGCAGGCAACCAGTCTACCGCAGAAAGCAATGGCAACCTACTGCGGGATACCCTTCTGCCCAATTAATCATGTCTCTTTCGACACATGATCGCCCAAGCGTGTATTTTGGGTACTTCTTTTTTGATGATGACCATACATTCACTTTTCTTGAATTTTATGCTCATTTCTTCTCACTTTCTTTTGCTATCTTCTGTAGAAGGTCCTGCATTTTCCTTTCCGTATCTGCTATCAGCACGTGTCACCCACGTATCTTATATTATTGAGATAGCGGCCGCCAATGACGAATCCTGGCAAGTTTTTTATTTCTCTCATAATTGCTTCGCTGTGCAGGTTGAATAGATCGAGTGAGAAAACACATCCTTGTCTTACGCTCCTTTCTATTTCTGTATACCTGCTGAGTTCACTTCCTATCCGTACACAAACAGTTTGCTGCCAATATAGATTCTTTATTATCCTAGCGTCTTTTCCGAAAATATCGAGGTTGTCTATCATCTCTATCAAGTCTTTGTGGCGTACTTCGTCGAACGCCTTCGTGTACTCTATAAAGCACAGATAAAATTCCTTCTGCATTTGTATTGCTCTTTCTGATAAGGTTCCGAGCATGAATATCGCATTCCTCTTTCCGGTATCTTTAACGAAGTCACACTGTTCTTGTCCTATTTCTGGGTACTGAATTTTGTTATGTGGCTTATTGAACTGATTGTTCGGTTTCCTTTGCACCTGGCTTCTTAGGTAGTGCTATAAAAAATTGATGTACTTATGTACTCCGGTATATTGCCGCTGTTATAGATTTCGTTTAAAATTTCTGTTAGGTTGTCTATGCCAAAGCATTCTAAAGACATTATCATCTGTATTCCAATTCCGTCTGGTCCTGCTGCTTTGTTTCTCTTCAATTTGGCCATTGCTGATTCAAATTCGATTTTTAATGTTTGTGGTTCATCCGTATTTTTGTGTATTGCTGGTTGCTTTCTTTGGTCGTTGCAGTTTCGGCCTTGTGCTACATCTAAGCGGCTCTTAGAAAATAAACTCTCTTGTCCTGGAAGAGATCTCCGATGTACTCATCCCATCTCTGAAGTATGTTTTCTTTTTCTAATATTAGTGCGCCGTCCATTGCTTTTATACATCCTGTTGCTTAGCAGGTTTTTTGTTCTGTTAGCTCATTTTTTTTTTTTTTTTATGCATATCTCTGTTATTTGTTGTTCTCAGTCTCTCTACTTTGGCGCATATGTCGTTGAGCTATCTTTCTTTAGCCTGTCTACATTTGGGTAAATGTTCGTTTTAGGTACCGACAGCTTTTCCCCCTTCAAATTTATCCAGAATAGCATTATTTCTGTGCAAATGTATATGCTGAACTCAAATCAACAATTAGTTATTGAAGAAACTTACCTTTTTTGCTTTGAAAGTCCATAAAAAACGAACTATATCTTGCACTTTTTATCTCCCGTAACTCTCACGAAGTCATGTAATTAACTGCAGAATGACGTTCTACGTAGGCAGAATTTTCTGTCGAATTTTGGTTGTTTTTCTTTCTTTACTGATACTTCCGGCGATGTAATTCCTGTTATGTGAGTAACAAGCGTAGAAATACAATAGCGCATTACGTTTTTACCGGAAGTACATCGCCGGAAGTATCAGTAAATGAAGAAAAATCGACCAAAAATCTGCCAAAACTCGATCACATGCGCAGTACGCCATTCTGCACTTAATTACATGACTTCGTGAGAGTTACGGGAGATAAAAAGTGCAAGATATGGTTCGTTTTTTTATGGACATTTAGATAAAAAAAAAGGTAAATTTCTTCAATAACTAACAGTTGATTTGAGTTCAGCATATACATTTGCACATAGATAATTCTATTTTGGATAAATTTGAAGGAGAAAAGCGTCGGGACTTAAAACGAAAATTTACCTACATTTGTTCCTTATTTCTTTTTGTAGTCTCCTGTATTCCTTTCCATATCTTAGCATCGTTTTCTGTCTTTTTTGCATCATGTCAAGAATCTCTTCAGTGATCCAGTCGTTTTTCTTCCAACGTCGTTTTTCCTTTGGGATGATGTCGTTCGCTGATGTCACTAGAACTACTTTTAATGCGTCCATTTTGAGCTTCCGTTTCCAATTTGTCCTTCGTATTTAGTTTTCACGTTCTCCGTTGGAGTAGATAGACTAAACTATCGCTCGGTTCACACTCCACCCATGTCTATTGAACAGGTGTAGGGGCTCATCCATTGTTCTCTGTTTAAGATGTTGTTTCCGGCTTTTTTTTTCCAATCTTTTCACTTTTATCTAGCCCCCTGCACATCAGTGGCGTTACCGCCTTGCTCGGGGTGATATGATTAAAAAAAATACGTTTTCTGCAGCTTGTACTACAGCTTTAATGCTGTAAAAGGGTTTGTTTAATCTCCTTAGTTTTATCCTTACTTTACATACGTCTGGTAGGTGGTCGCTTCCGCAGTCAGCACTTGGTAGGCTTTGCAGTGAAGGACTGCGTTTCTGAATCTGTTGCTTATAGTAATACTAGCATCATAGCCCGGCGTTTCCCGTGCAACTCAGAACATTTTGTAAACAACATTGCTTTTTTTTTCAAAATTGCGGGGGGAAATATTTACGTTTTGTTGACTAAATGAATTTAACATAAAAATAAAAATTATTTGTTTTATTGAAATTAGAAATATAAAAACTATTACGCTCTCAGTTCAGAAATTTTCAAAGAATATCTAAAAATGTAGACATTTAATTTTAGAGGAAAAAATTACATTAAATGCCACACGAATTACAGACACTTGATTTCCTGCATGAAATATTTAGCGAAAAAAAAAGCTTTATTTTTTAAAATTTTATTTTCTGAAGTATGAAATTATTAAATCTGAAAAAAAAAACTTAAATAATTAAATTAACCATTGGCACTTTTTCTTTTACATATTTTGTTTTTGTTTGAAAAAACACTTTTTTTTATATATTTCTTTGTTTCAAAATTACGGGGAAAAATATTCACATTTTTGTTGATCAAATGAATTTTTAAAACGTCGGAATAAAAATTAAATATAAAGGCTTCTTTTTTTTTTTTTTTTTTTTTTATAAAAAATATTTTAGTCGAGTTTGACACGTGTGATTTGATTTTTGTGACGTAATTCAGCAACCATCTTAGATGTTTTACGGAGCAAATGTAAACAATCGGCTCTATTGGCCAAAAAGTTCGAAAAGGGAAAATTGTTGAACTTAAACTCAAAAATTATGCGTCGACATAGCTTTCCTGTAGATATGTGTCCTTAGAAATTCTGAATGGCGTAGGTTAAAAAATGTAGGCTTGCATAGGGAACAGTCACATACAGATTCACAGATTGCCTTTTATATATATATATATAGATAATCAATTTGGTTCTTAATTTCTCTTCCTGGATTTCTTCCATGTCCATAGTCTTCTTGGATGTTTTCGGAACCAAGTGTTGGTTATTATCTGGTCATTCGCTGTGCACCATTGGACCCATTTCTCATCACGGCCATTGCAGTGTCCAAGTCCAAAATAGCCGACCGTTTCACCTTCTCTCATTTGACCAACTTTGGCATTTAGATCTCACATGATAATTCTGATTTCTTGTTATTTTCAATGTTCCTTGGCATAATCCAGCATGGAGTAGAAAAATTCCATTTCTTCTGTATTTTGTGGTGTTGGTGCATATACCACTACTACCGATATATTGAGAAGTCTCCCTTTTAGGTTAACTACCAGAATTCTTTCAAATATCTAGCAGCATCCCATATCGCATTTCCTCATGTTTTTATCCAGTATAATGGCGTCTTGTTTTTCATTATTTTCACCTCCCGCGTATATAATACTGTGGTCGTCACTGATGAAGTCTCCATTGTTTGGACATCTCGTTTTACATATGCCTAAAATGCTTATGTTCAGTTCAATCACCTGCTTCGTTTTCCAACTGTTCAGTTGTTTATGGTTCTAACGTTCCACGACCAAAGAGTCGCAGGATAACCATCTGGTGACACCTGTTGCTCATGTCTTTCCATTCCGGGCGAGGGATTATTTCACTCAGCCAAAATCTTGACATGTCTTTTACTCAGATCACGAGTAGTTAGTTTTTTTTTCCTGATGGTCTATTCAAACTGGACATAGAAACAAAATTATCCGACACTTAAGAATTGTCTGCATATTAAACAGACGCTCTATTAGAAATTCATAAATTTCTTTTTGGCCCTGAATACTTTCATTGATTCCTGTCTGTTGATGGACAAGAATTTTTGTAACATTTTCTGCCCAATTATTTTAGTTAACAAATAAGGTTGTTAGGCAACTAGTATTTATATGAATTTACTTTTTGGTCTGGTGATTATTTTGAGTGACCTGAATGAAACTATCTTGATCCTATTCGTCCTGTAAGCCCATTAAGCTGAGTTATTAAAGTCTCTCAGCTACAGCTGAAAACACTAGAATATTCTGATCCAGCAAGAATATCTCTCTCACACACACACACACACACACACACACACACAAATGTACACTCATAGACAAAGACATAAGAAACGATATTCAAAAGTTTCAAGGTTGCAGTTCTTACAGTAGTGCAGAAAATCGATAATATATATATATATATATATATATATATAAAAGGCAAAATGTTCGTGTGTGTGTCTGTTTATCTACCTACATGTTTGTATTTTTTTTTTCAGCTCTTTTATTTTAGTTTTTGCTTCGGGTTTGGCTCTAAGTAGGTATAATTGTAGTTCTTAGTCTCAGCCATGATACCATTTACTCAGAGGACTTATTTAACCATCAAAATTCAGTTTACGATGAAAAAACTTATTTGATATCGATACCAGGAAATCAAAATTTGACTTACATCCATTCATTTTTCTCTTACTATGATAATTCTAGACAATGCAATAGACCTTCCTCTAGCCATGAAAATTCTTAGACAATTTACTAGACCTTATTCAGAAATTTAACAGAACATCCTTTGATAACACTAGTCAACACGATTACGGTTTCGCTTTAACTGGAAACAACTATTGCTTGTTAGTCTTTCGTGCCAACATCCAAAGAGTCTGAGCTCCAGGACCAGGAATTAGTTTTAAAGCTTTCATTACACCCGAGCAACGCCAGTCTATACTGCTAGTTACTCATAAATTTCTCTCGGTCTGACTATATTCATTGTTTGAACACCAGATGCCTATTTTTTGACAGTCAAGAATTTCTTATGTTAAATTCTATAACCAAGTATTTTAGTCGAGAACTAGTGATTTCAGGGAGTGTAGTATTTAAAGAATTCTACCTTTTAACTTTAAGGATAAATTACCGTTACTAAATCGAGATTTTATTCGTTCTGTCAACCCTATTTAGAGAAACTAGCAGTTAATTTGTAGACATAATTGCCAAAGTTTACTGTGGCGTTCTATCAATTCTTGGTCAATTGCATTTATTGGAATTAAATTATTAAGTTGCAGACTGCGCATCAACATGAAATATTTACACTCATGTTAATTTTATGAGCCTACTTTTCTATGACAAAATCTTACACAATACAGTAGACCTTCTTCTAGCCATGACAGTTCTTAGATAATTCATTAAATCTTCATCTAGCCATGATAATTCTTAGAGAATTCATGAGACCTTCCTTTAGCTATGATAATTCTAGACAATGCAATAGACCTTCCTCTGGCCATGATAATTCTTAGATAATACAATAGACGTTCCTCTGGCCATGATAATTCTTAGATAATACAATAGACGTTCCTCTGGCCATGATAATTCTTAGATAATACAATAGACCTTCTTCTGGCCATGATAATTCTTAGATAATACAATAGACGTTCCTGTAGCCATGACATTTCTTAGACAATTCATTAAATCTTCCTCCAGCCATGATAATTCTTACACAATTCATGAGCCCTTCCTCTTACTCTGATAATTCTAGACAATGCAATAGACCTTCCTCTAGCCATGACAATTCTTAGACAATTTATTAGACCTTATTCAGAAATTTAACAGAACATCCTTTGATAACACTAGTCAACACGATTTTGGGTGCTAAGAAACAAGGCACCTTTTTTAGTTAATTTGATGTGCTGCTTCCGAAAATGACCTTGGATTTTCGTGATTCTACCGTTTTTGCTGTATTGAAAACTGCTCATTTTTGGAAAAATAAATCAATTTACGATCTTGGCTGTTCGCAACATCTAGTTAATAAAGGTCTTAGAAATTCATCAGTTTTCATGTAGGCCGAAAAGTTTGTCAGCCATCTGAAATAAACTATTTTTATGAGAAAGGGATTTTTGTTTTTGTTTTTTGTTTTTTGTTTTTTTTACTCAAAAATTTTGAAAAAGAAGTATCGAATTTTTCTAATTTATCGCCAAAATTCAAATTAACTGATAAACTTTATCAGTAATACACTAATATGAGCATTAAAGTTCTTTTTTACATAGCCATCTCGATAAATTTCCGGATAATTTCGGCGATGTTAATGATGAACAACAAGAAGGGTTCCATAAGGACATCAAAAAACAATGGAAGAGCGCTACCAGGGACGGTAGAACAAACGAATGATGGTTGACTACTGCTGGAGTATCAAAAGTGACTTAAATAACATTGAGCATGACAGACAATCAATGATCCGAAAATTACCTTAGATTTTCATGGTTAGATACCGTTTTTGCTGTACTGAAAATGGCTCATTTTTGAAAAAAAGATTAATTTACGATCTTGGCGGATCACAGCATTTAGTTGATAAAGATCATAGAAACCCATTAGTTTTCAAGTAGGCCGAGCAATTTATCTCAGCCACTGAAATAAACTATTTTCATTTTTTAAAAAAGTGTTTTGGAATAATAAATTGTAAAATAGAAATACCGAATTTTTATCGCAAAATTTCAAACTACCTCATAAACTTTATAAATAATACACTTTATCAGTAATACACTAATATGAGTATTAAGTTTCGTTTTTTACATAGCCATCTCGATAAATTTCCGGATAATTTCGGCGATGTTAATGATGAACAACAAGAAGGGTTCCATAAGGACATCAAAACAATGGAAGAGCGCTACCAGGGACGGTAGAATAAACGAATGATGGCACACTACTGCTGGAGTATCTAGAAGGACCATTTCAAAAATGTTTTCTTTGTTGACCAGTGTAAGTTGCAGATTGTGAATATTTATTATGTTAATTTTATGAACATACTCTTCCACGTTGATTCAAGACATCAGTAGATTTTCTCGTAGAATGTTGCCATTTCTTTCTACAGTATATGCATTGCTATGCAATGGTATCGGCTCGGAATGACAAATCGAAGAGCCGAGTTCGAATTCCGGTTGAATTCGTTGTAATCACTTAGTGCAAATGTCATTGGGAAAAGTATGACTACACCTCTTCTCTCTCTAGCTATGGGTCGAATATGAGGACAGATTTGTTTCTATAGCCTTGGCTAGCAACCAGTCTACCGCAGAAAGCAATGGCAACCTACTGCGGGATAACCTTCTGCCCAGTCAGTCATGTCTCTTTCGAGACATGATCGCCCAAGCGTGTATCACGTATGGCACTTAACTGACTGATTAGCAAATATTAATAGTAAATGTATTAGTAATATTAGATTGTGACATATGAAATGACACACTTTATAGGAAATGAATAAAACGTTTCTGAAATGTTAAATAACTAATTTATTTAGTTGAAATAGGGGCCATGTTCTCCAGAATACTTCTAAATTCTTAATCCCATCTTTTAAAAAATGCCCATCTTTTGATGTCTTAAACTTTCCAGATGCTTCGATTATCTTTTCCTTAATGGTGAATGTTTTATTACGTATGAAAAGCTCAAAATGCTTAAATAATTGATAATCAGTAGGAGAGATATCAGGTGTATATGGAGGATAAGGCCTGAATTTTCGTAATTCAGGCTATGCAGCCTTAGGACAGTTGAGAACCTTGCAGCCATGCAGAAAACTTCAGGCCCATCCTTATTTATAAATCTAGGATGCTTCTGTTTCAATTTTTCATTCTTACTCTCAATTTCTCCACAATACTAGATTTCTGTTATTGTTTTCCCTTGGGGCATGAATGAATAATGAATAACCCCTTTGAAAGACCACCATACATTAAACACTAATATTTTAGGGTACTTTTGGTAATCGTTTAAGGGATTCACATGCATCTAACCACTAGCCTTCTCTCTTATCTTCAAAGAGTATCCATTTCTCTTCGTATTAAGGATTCGGTGCAGAAATGGTTCTTTTCCCATACTTTTACTCATACTGTAAATATTTCTTGACATTATTTCATAAAATTTATCTGGAAAGAAAAAGAGCCAGGAATAAGTCAACTCTTTTTTTATTTCGTTAGACGACCGGATCAACAACTAACAAAAAGAATACATCATTGCATGTGTGAGAACTTAATATATCCACTCCGTAATACTTACCTATAGTAATAAAAGAATAATTTGTCTATTTTTTCAGATTTTGGGGTTTAATTAAACAATATAATTTGGAGATGACAGTTATCTGTAGTAATAATGGAATACTTTCTCTAGTTTTTATTTTCTTTTTTCCTTTTTCTCTTTTTTCCTTTTTCTCTTTTTTTCCTTTTTCTCTTTTTTCCTTTTTCTCTTTTTTTCCTTTTCTCTTTTTTCCTTTTCTCTTTTTTCCTTTTCTCTTTTTTCCTTTTCTCTTTTTTCCTTTTCTCTTTTTTCCTTTTCTCTTTTTGCCTTTCTCTTTTTCTACTTTTT
The DNA here is from genome assembly GCA_037127315.1 of Ascarosepion bandense. Taxonomy (NCBI): domain Eukaryota; kingdom Metazoa; phylum Mollusca; class Cephalopoda; order Sepiida; family Sepiidae; genus Ascarosepion; species Ascarosepion bandense. The sequence goes on from JBBBDQ010001490.1 coordinate 553,471, forward strand.
CTTTTCTTTTTCCTTTTCTCTTTTTCTACTTTTCTTTTTTTCCTTTTTTCTTTTTTCTTTTTACTTTTTTTCTTTTCTCTTTTTCTACTTTTTCTCTTTTTCTTTTTCTTTTTCTTTTTCTTTACTCTTTTTCTACTTTTCTCTTTTTCTACTTTTCTCTTTTTCTACTTTTCTCTTTTTCTACTTTTCTCTTTTTCTACTTTTCTCTTTTTCTACTTTTCTCTTTTTCTACTTTTCTCTTTTTCTACTTTTCTCTTTTTCTACTTTTCTCTTTTTTCTACTTTTTTCTTTTACTCTTTTTCTTTTTTCAAATTTTGATGTTTAGTTAAACAATATAATTTGAAAATAACTGATAACTTTTTTTTATCAATACAACCCACTTATTTTGCCCTTGCGTAAATAGACATAAACGGAAACCTATTTTAATATTTTTAATATTCGAATTTTTTATATAAAATATTTTGTTTTGCATTTTGCATTTTATCTATTATATAAAAACCATAAAATACACTCAAGACAATATATGAAAAGAAAATCGAGAACTAAATATATCATCAATAATGTTTAAAATAGTGTTAAAAAAAACCATGGTACAAATTCTGTGACAATGACCAAAAGTACTAATGGGGGATTAATTAACATCATCTTCCCCTTTACTTATAAATGCCACCGCTACAGTCACTTAATTCGCTGGCCTACAATTCTCTTTGTGTAGGGGGACATGACTCAACAGGTGAAAGGTAATGAATCGTATGATGAGGGTATACTTACAATTACATTTACCTTGAAAACCCCACAGTAAATACACTGTAGTAGATTTTGTAGCATCATTTGTATATGGTTACTTTTTACTACCTGAAGATCACAAAATTTGCACGAAACTGCCATTAGCAAAGTAGTCGACGTGCAGAAAATTTGGGTATTATACAAATATATATATATATATATATATATATATATATATATATCCCGCAACACACATACATTTAGCTGGTTAGTGATGTTGTCAACATCCCAAGTCGAGAGTTTCATAGACTGGCCCTCTAGCAACAACTCCGTCCTCTCGTCAGGGGGTATCAGCAATATATATAATAAAGTTTTAAGCTATGTTTTATTTATGGGTTAAAGTGCTCAATATATAGAGAGAGACCATATGTAAATATAAAACTCTTCCAACATTGCCTGGAGATTGCATTTCAACATGAAACACAATGTCAGCTTATATATATTAATAAATGTATTTTTTAATTATAGAAAAACAGTATCCACTCAAATGAGTATATCGGTTAATAACCTTTCGTTAACCATCGTAAGATTTTGTTTATATATATATATATATTCTTCATCCACGTACAAGCCTGTTTCGCTGTATTAAAGATCATCAGTATGACTAGACATCCACTTGCTTCTGGCCAGGATCGAGGCTCATTTGAAGTCGGTAACCCCTAAGCCATAGGCGCATGGAATCAGGAGGGAAATTTCAGCGTTATATAGAAGCGGTGTATACACACGCCAGTAACCGAAAGAACTAAATTCATTGCTGAAGAGTTTACATATATGACATCCGCAGACAGTCCTGTTTCGCTGTATCACGGCTCATCAATACGGTTAGATATCCGATTGCTTGTAGCCAGAATTGAAATCCGACCGAATTGACATCATTCGGCGATTCTACCTCCGAGCTATGGGCGCTCGGTAGAGGAAGGCAAACTTTAGCGTGTTATATACAATGTAAACACACCCCAAAAGCCGAGAGTGTTCAAATTCATAACTGAATGAGCGAGATACACGAGAGAGAATGGTAAACCAGTAAAACATATTTTATCTAATTAATATAATATTAATATAATATATCAATAATATAATATATCAATAATATAATATAATATAATATAATATAAAATATCAATTAGATAAAAAAAAAGAAAGATCAATGAATATTATCGAGAGCAAGATAAAATATTAAGAAGAAAACTCAACACATATGTTGAGTTTTTTCTCAGGATATATATATATATATATATATATATATGTATATATATAGTAATTTGCAGACAGATTTGTTTCGCTGTTTCACAGCTCATTAGTACGGTTAGACTCCGATTGCTTTTTACCCAGGATTGAAAACCGACCAAAGTGGCGTCAGTCGGCGATTATACCTCTGGGCTATGGGCGCTCGGTAAAAGAAGGCAAACTTTTTAGCATGTATATTATCATTATGCACGCCCAATAGCCAGAGTGCTCTAATTCATTACTGAATGAGCGATGCGTACATGCCAGGGTAGCTACTGTTTTTCAAAGTCTACCATTCTTCCAGAGTGCTCAATATATATATATATATATATATATATATATATATATATATATATATTAAAAAAGGATTAATTCAAAGATGTTGAATGGCCATTTCGATATGACGATCCCCACGGGGAGCGACACATCACCTCAGCAACAGAAAAAAACCTTTCAGAAACTGGAGAAAAATTAGTCTACTTTTCCTTTTTAAATAGATTGCAAAGAAATTAAAAAATAAATAATAATAAAATAAAATAAAATAAAATAAAAATAAAGGGAAAGAAAAAGAAAAGGAAAAGAAAAAGAAAAGGATAGAATAAAATCAAATAAATAAGAAAAGAAAAAAAAAAATTGACATCGTCTGGGTTTGCAAAAAAAAAGGGGAGAATGTAACTAAAAATTAACAGACCCCGTGTTGAATCATTTAAAGCAACACGGAAAAAAGTTGGTAAGAGAGATAAAAGAAGGAAGGGAGGGAAAAAGAAAGAAACTAAAGAAAAAAATTTTTTTTTTTTGCAAACCCAGACGATGTCAATTTTTTTTTTCTTTTCTTATTTATTTGATTTTATTCTATCCTTTTCTTTTTCTTTTTCCTTTTCTTTTTCTTTCCCTTTATTTTTATTTTTATTTTATTTTATTTTATTTTATTATTATTTATTTTTTAATTTCTTTGCAATCTATTTAAAAAGGAAAAGTAGACTAATTTTTCTCCAGTTTCTGAAAGGTTTTTTTCTGTTGCTGAGGTGATGTGTCGCTCCCCGTGGGGATCGTCATATCGAAATGGCCATTCAACATCTTTGAATTAATCCTTTTTTAATATATATATTTGCTCTGTAATATTTTATTACATGGAGCTCTCTTCCTGTATCATTTTTTAATATTAAAATAAATTTTTAATATTAATTAGGATCGGGTTTTTTGGAATTTACCTTCCTGCTTTTTTCCTTTGGATTGAAGTATCTGAATTAAAATATATATATATATATATATATATATATGTGTGAGTTTTACTTGTCCTAAACCGACTGCCACCCAAGGTTATAGAAATTAGTCTGTTTTACTATTTAATATTTTTACTATTGAATATACCGGTTCTCGTTCGATCACCGAAGTTAAGTAACGTGAGCCTGGTCAGTACTTAGAATACCAGGCGCTGTAAGCGTTCAGTGACGGATGTGTGTTGTGGTGCAGTGAATGTCGGCTTGGAAAGAGAAATCGGTGAGCCGAGTTCGAATTCTAGTTGAGTACCCTGAATTCATCATGGCTGGTACCCTTGGGAAAGGTATTAATCCGTCACTTCGCTCCAGTTATGGGTTAAATAACAGGATGGGGCCTGGAGACAAGTCATCTAGTGTTAGTGTCACAATAAAAACACCCTTGGTAGTCCTGGCGAAACATCGAGTATTCAGCTATTTGACAAGATTATGAATTTCGCTATAAACTGCGCCAGGGTTCCAAATGCACGGGGAATACTGGAGGGATGTTGTGAGTTCTATCTCGGCCAAGGCCGCAGGACGACGACAACTATTTACACATAGCTGTGGGAAACTATTGAATTCATACTCTTTCCCAAGGGTATTAGCACGTAAGAAACTCGACAATTGTTGACCCTTTGGGCGATTTGTCCAGATTAGGGGTCATTATATTCGCGTTTATCCATGGGGTAGCATTTCCCTTTGCTTCGTGCACGGTCAAACGCAATCATCAGATTATGAAAACCCAACTGGGTTTATTCAGGTACGACCTGGCTTCTATGTCAAGCTAGTATAGATTTGACCTTAAATAATCTGTAAAATATTGGTATACGGCAAACCAGATTGAACCAAAAATCTTTGTGCAAGATTTTCACTATTTAATTTTTTGCTCTTTGCAATTATGTCAGTTGAATAGTATAAGTGTGTCTCACTGCTGAGTAACTTTATAGGAGAGTATATGTTCAGTATATGAAATAATGTCTGCTTTGGTCACCTGCCAATATTTTTTTTTTTTCAAAGCTGCAATTCAGAATGACTGAATGATTTTCTGCCAGCTCTCATAGACAAAAATGGATAGACCTATATACCCAACCCCACTCCGACTGAATTCTCCTCTCTTTGGATCCTGCATGATCTCTGGACAAATCTGTTGCATTTTTTTTAATGTGACCTAACCTTTGATCTCTAAATACCTTGCCCTGTACCAGAATTTGACTCATAAAAGATTTTTTGTTTTTTATTGATAATGCTTTTCAAAGTCAATGTTATGTAAACAACGCTTCTAATATCGTAGACAATAGAGGGTGAGGAGAGCGTGTTGAGGGAAGTTGGGTGATAGGGAAGGAGTTGGTGTGGAGAGAAAGATGAGTAGAAAGAGAGAGAGAGAGAGAGTTAAATAGTGATATTACATTCCTAACGTGGTTAAGTTTTTCATCATGGGTGAGTTCAATTAATTCCGACATTCGTAATTTGTGAAATTGTTGGTCTTACGGCCATATCACGTTTAAACGCCGATTCTCCATGTGACCACCGAAGTTAAGCAATGTCGAACGTGGTTAGTAGTGAGATAGAGGAATACCAGGCGCTATATTCTATGACAGGCATAGCAAGCCAGCGTTCAATACAATCTTGCTACTGGCATTTGGTGAATAAAGTCGAGTGTATCTTCTGATTATTTCTGACATGATGGAGACAAAAAGAAAGTTTCTATACTTTCAAAATAATAGACTAGTTTTTTTTCAACAAGAGAAAAACAGTTTTGTAGCATTGAAGTTCAAACCAGACACCAGACATGTTCTCAGAGTGCTGTTTCTTCTCGTCGAACGTTTGTGACTAAAAACACAAAACTCGTTAGCCACATCGTCACCCAAGAAATAAAACCGTGAGTTGATTATCGCAGTAGTCAAATCTTATTCAGTTGCAACCTTCTGCTGTAGATGGGTGAGGACGAATTGTCTAATGCCCGTGCCGCCTTCTTGCATAGGGACGTAACAGGTGCTATCACCCCATGTCAGGGTGGACCTGGAAGCAACAGCAACAAAGAGGTTCCATGTTCCTCAAACTCTCTTCAAACTTCAAACTTTCTTGCTGCCGGATGTAGTTTATCGTCATACCCAGGACTAAGTTATAAAGAAAATTAAGGATAATCCAATCCTCTTCAACAACCCTTTAGACTAGTTTATAGTCTTCTTTTTCCTCTTTCTCCTCCTTTTTTCCTCTTTTTCAATGTATATTAGTATAATTAATGGCGTTACAGATTCAAGGAGCGGTAGGACATCTATTCGAGGTATCAAGAAATTAACGGATTCCAAGGCTACATAGTTTATTTTTGTAGGATTCAGATTGTGTGTGTGTGTGTGTGTATTAGAAATTGGGTTGTTGATTAGGGAACATTTTTCCTCCAATTTAGATTGCAACTGGGCTTGAGAAATCAGTGACCCGAGTTCGAATTTCAGTCGAGTTCACTACATTCACGTACGTGATAATTCTATTGGGAAAGGCATGAATCCAACTCTTCCCTAAGCTATCCTTCTCTCTATTATAATAGACCATTGTGTATTTTATATATATATATATATATATATAAATGTCTCATTCGTGTAAAATCCTTTGTACAATGAAGACGGAAGCTGATGATGGTTCGCCTGAAATAGGCCATATTTCCGATTTACCATGAAATCTTAATTTTTCTTATATATATATAATTCCCTTCTGTCACCCTCACAAAGTGAGTGAGAGAGACGATAACGAGGATGCGTCGGCTCAGTTCATTTCTTTAATACCAGTTATTAATATTTTCCACCGGTTATGAAAGTTCTTGCTGCGTGTTCGCTTTTTAAAAGTTCCTTATTTTAATTAATTTTTTGCAATAATTATGTCGTCGAGTAGTGAAGAATATATATATATATATATATATAACCTCGCTATATAATATCATACTGTTGTGTATTTGTGTATATATATATATATATATATACATTTCCCTCCAGTCACGCTCAGGGGTTTGGTTTTTTTTTCATGTCGTAATACTATGTACATTTTATAAGCGTTTCACCCCGAGCAAGGCATGTCACTGCCACTACTGTGCAGGGGGCTACGTAGAGTGGAGAAAGGCTGATTAAATATAGGAAATAACAGAGGGTGGGTGATAGGCGGGTGAGGATACCGAGAATCAGGGTTGGGTAGATGAGTGTTGTGAGAATAGTTGGGAGTTAGTGTGATAGGAGGTGTCTATTGACCCTACATTTAAACACCTATCAATATATATATATATGTTGTCATCATTTTAGACGGCATATCGATGTAAATATTTTGCCGTCATTTTTTATGGCACAGGCCCACTTGTAGGTTAATAATAGGAAAGACTTTCGAACTCTGTCGAGGCTGGAAACTGAGGATTGTACTGGTTGATGGACAATTTTCCGGTCATCTGAGCTGTCACTTGAAGCGTAGATCCGATATTTTACGCTTTGTAAAGCACGTAAGAAAATAAAATGGAATCTGAAGGTTCTTGAACTCCAAACTCAAGAAACCAGGTAATTTTTATGCACAAGCAGAGAAAGCAGCAAAGCAGATGACATTTAATTTGATTGCTGATCAGCTTCCCACTCTATACAGACGACAATCCTTATTGATAAATTTCGTCAGTAATATCAAATTCCGGTTGTTTGGATCTACGATAACTTCCAACAATAAATGTGAAATGTTAATTGACAAGTCGAAATATTTAGATATTAACCATATTCCAGAAGAGTTGACAATGGAAATAATGATAAAAAAAAAATGGCACAATAGCTTCGTTTACATGGTTCGTTGTGTAGATTGTCCAGCATTCACTTCCATACAGAAGGATATACATCACTTAGCAATCCAGCACGTATTTCTTTGTTTCTAATGAGATTTTCCTGTCTTTCAGTACTCTGGCTAGCTTCTGAAATACGTCTTTGGCCATGCCAATGCGTCTTTGGATCTCCGTGTCGCATTTTCCATCCTCTGTCAAAACACTTCCCATATGTAACTTCTACTCCAACAGTTTCTTTCCTCGCACTTCCCGACTGTGGAATTCTCTTCCACACGATTGCTTCCCGGACGGCTACAATCTCCAGGAGTTTAAATGTAAGGTCAATAGACACCTCCTAACACACTAACCTGCTCCCATTCTATCAAACACTCTTCCCATCTGCCCAACCCTCATCCTCGGTATCCTTACTCATCTGTCACCTTCCTCCTGACATTCCCTATGTCTGACCACTCCTTCTCTTGAACTTCCCCTATGTAGCCCCATGCGCAATAGTGGCAGTGGAATGCCTTGCTTGGGGTGAGATGATTAAAAAAAATGTTTGAATTTTTTACTTGTTTTATTTTAGATTCTCCAACTTGAAGTTAGCATATTGGTCTCCTCTTTTTGCTGATGACTATGCATTCAGTTTTCTTGAGATTTATGCTCAACCCTTTTCATTTTCTTTTGCTAACTTCTGTAGAAGGTCCTGCATTTTCCTCTCCGTGTCTGCTATCAGCACCATGCCATCCGCGTATCGGATATTGTTGACTAATCCTGGCAAGGCTTTTATTTCTTTCATAATTCGTTGTACAGGTTGAAAAGATCCGGCGAGAAAACACATCCCTGTCTTACGCCCCTTTCTATTCATGTATACCTGCTGAGTTCACTTCCTGTCCGTACACTAGCCAATATCACTTCTACTTCCTTCTCTAACATCCATTTACACAAACTCATTCAGCATATTACGCGTTCTTTTCTCCTGTCACTTTTGCCGTTTATGTCTCACTAGCAGTATAGCCCAGCGTTGCTCGGGTGTAATGAAAGCTTTAAAATTAATCCATGGTCCTGGAGATCAGACTCTTTGAACGTTGGCACGAAAGGCTAAAAGGCAATAGTTGTTTCCAGTTAAAGTGAAACCGTAGACTGAAAGAAAAATGACTGGATATAAGTCAAATTTTGATTTCCTGGTATCGATATCAAATAAGTTTTTTTCATCGTAAATTAAATTTTGAAGGTTAAATAAGTCCTCTGAGTAAATGGTATCATAGCTGAGACTAAGAACTACAATTATACCTATTTATAGCCAAACCCGAAGCAAAAACTAATATAAAAGGGCTGAAAAAATACAGACATACAGGCAGATACACAGACACAAACATCTTGCCTTTTATATATATATATATATATATATATATATATACATTATCGATTTTCTGCACTATTGTTAGAACTGCAACCTTGAAACTTCTGAATAGGGTTTCTTATGTCTTTGTCTATGAGTGTATCAAATTTGATTAAAATCGGACCACTCCTTCTATGACCTGATTTTTTCGAATATCGACTTTCGATATTTATCGGGAGTACCTCGACACAAAAACTAGCTAAGAATACTCGCAGACGCTTATAGTACAACTGTGCAAATTTTCAAGGAAATCGGTTCAGCCGTTTCAGAGTCTATAGGTAACGGAGACACACACACACACACACACACACAGAGAGACAAAGTTCCATTTATAAATAAGTTTAGATTAGATTAGATGTGAGAGTCAGATTTTCCTAGCCTTCTTATGTCTCTGTGTGTTTGAGTGTGGAGTTTATTAGTTTATTAGTTGTAGTTTATTAGTTTATTAGGGTTTGAGTGTGTAGTTTATTAATTTTGGCATTCTCACGTTTGATGAAACCAATTCACTCAAAGTTACGTCGTGTAAGCGGTCAAAGTAAAGTTTTTATGTGCGTAGGCCATACGTGTACCACACTCGCGTGTAAGTTAACTTGACATTTTTATTAAAATTTAGTTTATTCGTGCGCCTATAGATGAACGTATGACAAAAAAGACAAAATAATATTAACATCGGACAAACTTTAGTTAACATCTACACTTTTCAAACGGTGAAAAGAAAGATTCCAAATCCTGGAGGCTGTTGTGATAAAAGAAACAGCAACATTAAATAAAGTGTCTTTCTCCATAGGGGATCATATACTGAAGTGAGTTTAAAAACACACACACTCGCACATAAAAAAAAAAAAATTATTTAGCTCTTAATAATTTTTTTCATTTTTTTTATCTCTCCTTAACCTTTCTCCGCCATTTATTTACACAAGCTCTCTAAGTACATTATCAGTTGTTTTTCTCTATTCCTATTCTTTTACAATAGGCCCTGGGAGTATAAAAATTTCCAAATCTTTTCATATTATATGCCCCAGAAATATCAACTGTCTCTTCCTAATAAGTATAAATATCCTTTTTGATGCTCACCTAATCGGTCCAGGGGATTCTCAGCATCCTTCTGTAGAACAACATTTATGTTGCTTCAGAAGTGGGAACGGAATAAAAAAAAAAAAAGAACTAGACGAGATATCTCTTTGCATGTGTTGTACAACGATAATCGTCTACACCCGTAAATTAAAGAATTCAGTTCACAGTTTCCTGTAGGTTAACCAGATCGATATACATCCGATGAAGGCCGGAGAGCACAATGCCCAAAATTAACAACAAAGATGACAATAGTCTGAATGTTAATACTGAAGACACCTACTCATCAGTATTTCTTCTTTATATACTAATTTGAATGCATAATCGTAAAGGTGGTAGGAGAAGGATGCCAGGAGTACTAGTAAATGAAAGCTATCTAACAACATTCTCTCTATATTTTTAGGGATTAGCTACTTGAATAATTAAACGTGTAAGTTTTCTAGCTGAAATATTTTATGGTACATGAAATAATGATGGTGAGAAAGAATACCTGTTCAAGATAACAGACCAATTGATTTACAATGCAAGATAACATTTATTAAAATAAAATTAAGAAAAGGAAAGTTTAAAACAGGACTTTCTTTAGTTAGAAATAAATTACATGCACAACGAAATGTTCATAAATATGATTGAGTGGGGCTTACTGTGTTGGTGTATTTTTAATGTGAATCGTTCACAGCTCGTTTAGCTTCAGCGTGTAAAGTCCATGTCACCAGCTCCAAAGTGAAAAATCCGGAAGTGAGAGAATTACCTTAGGGTTCATCTGTTCTTTATATTCGAAAGCTGGTGCTGAGATTATGTTTAAAAGCTGCTACTGATACTATTATGTTTAAGGGCTACCACTGATATTAAAGGGCACTAAAGTTGTTTTCTCTCTCTCTCTCTCTCTCTCTCTCTCTCTCTCTCTCTCTCTCTCTCTCTCTCTCTCTTTTAAACAAGTTAGTGTCTATATTTGTAAAGGTGTTAGGAGCACAACTTCAGTAGTGGTAGTAATTTAAAGCTTTTAACTAATCTATCAAACACTTTCAGAATTGTTAGCTATTAATTCCCACATTTTGCATATGACCAGAGACAGGAAAACTTAATTATATCCGGGTTGTTTTCACTGTAGGCAAACATTACACTAATATATTTTCTATTAGTTGTCTTGATGATTCTGATTTTGACACACAGACAAATGATTTCCTCTTATCAACTCATTGTCAAGAGTTAATAATTTTGAACTTCCATTATGAACACTTAAGAATGTTTGACAACGCATCGTCTCCCACTGGCACAGCTGGGAATTCTTCATAATGACAAACAGTGAGGTTTGTGTCTCTGTGTGCAAATATAATTAAACGTACACACAGAAGAATGTTGATGTATCTAAATTCTCGAAACGATTGCATGAGATTAAATATTAGAATGGGTTTTGTTCGGATAATTGAAAATTATTCTGATTTTTTTTCTCTTCATTTCACATAATCAAAGTCCAGAAAATCAAGGTACAAATCACCGAAGGAGAAATACTGTATTGTGTTTTACCGTAGTCGGGGAAACTATCCTTTCTTTAGCTGCATAGTATGTGCTTCGCCAGGGCTACATACGGTTATGAATTCAAAGTTTTCCTTCTCTAGACTGGAGTCGATCGTCCTCTGGATCATCGACTCAATGTGGACGATCCTTTCCTTAGCTGCATAGTATGTGCTTCGCCAGGACTACATACGGTTATGAATTCAAAGTTTTCCTTCTCTAGACTGGAGTCGATCGTCCTCTAGATCATCGACTCAATGTGGACGATCCTTTCCTTAGCTGCATACACTTTTGAATTCAGGGTTTTTTCTTCTCCACCCAAGGCTACAGAACCCAGTCTGTTCTCCTATTTACCCATAACTCAGAAGTGTTGAATTCATAGATTTTTGGTAAGTTAAGGTAATGAACTTTATTAGAATTCCAACTGCGACTTCACAATCCGAGCTGCGATCTAATACTCTACGGTGCCTCCCTGTGTTTTAAGGGTGTTAATTTAGCTCTTGAAACAAATGCTAGAAGGGGACATTCATCAGTTAATAATTTTCCCCTTTTATGTACAAAGTCTCTTTGGAACGTTGACGATAATGGCTCCCCACAACTTCCTAATATTTTTAAGTTACTATTTTTTCTACCCCCTATTCTGCTATCTATATTCTCAATTTTTTTGTATGTAGGTTACTTTGATTATTAAAATCTATGAGTTTTCTTAGGATTGATAGTAGGGTGGTTCCCCATTGTCTTCTCCACGGTAATTTTATTGAGGCGCCATCTCTAGTTAGCTGACCGTTGACTAAAGAGTTTTCAGCTATTTGATGGGTCCTTGTCATGATTGCCAACGTCCCTCTTGTTTTCAACATGTTCTGTGATTGGCAAATTCCCCAAACCTCTTTCCTCGTTATATATCCTAAAAAATTTAACTCTCTCTTCTAATGTTAAATATCCTTTTTATTTCCATGTTTTTAATAGAATTAAATTGAATTTCTTTTTTTATGCTGTAATTTTCAGAATGTAGCCAAACCTGGCTCTCGAAACTTCCAATTCTCTGTAGCTCTACGCAGTGTTTATTCCCCTTAATATTTATCCCAGTCTCCCAAAAAGTTGTGCGATGCGTGCATGCATATATATATATATATATATATATATATATATAATTTTAATCATTTCACCCCAAGCAAGGCAGTTTTACTTCCACTGTTGCGCAGGGGGTTACATAGGGGAAAGTGATGAGAAAGAGGGGTAAGTTAAAGGAGGTGTCAGGAAGAGGGTAATAGAAGGATGACAATACTGGTGTGATGGGGGTGGAGTGTATAAAGAAAAGAGCTTGAGAGAAAGGATGCGAATCAGTGAGATGGGAGATGACTATTGACCTTACATTTAAATTCTTGGAGATTGTGGCTGTCGGGGAAGCAAGCATACAAAAGTTAATTTCACAGGCGAGCAGTGTGAGAAAAGAAGCTGTTAGAGTAGAAATTGCGGTTACATTTTATCAGTTTCACTGTAAAAGGGCGGGACCTAGTTGCTAGTCTAGTAGCTCGAGTAAATTCATACATAGGGGACACCAGTGAGCTAAGTTCATTGGAGCCGAAGCCGTGTAAGAATTTGTAGAAGAGACACAGAGAAGCCACATCACGCCGATGAGAGAGCAACTGCAGCCGAGTTGCCAAGTCGGGATCGATCACATTACATATTCTCCGTTGGATTTTTCAAGAACCCTGAGGTGAATAACAGGGGTACCCGACCAGATGTTGCAGTTGTATTCAATACACGGGTGGATGGTAAAGTAAATTTTGGAACATGTAAACGGTTTCATACAAGAGTGTTGTCATTCAGTTAAATTAGTAATAGCATGATTATACATGACGTCATTTGTGCACAAGAAAATACTTGTAACTATATTAGTATACAGATAACTTCATTCTACTCTATTCGTTTATTAAACATTAGATTATATCACTTAGTATCCTCCATAGTTTATCTTGATTTTCAGTTGGCCTAAAGGACATCTATAAGCTTTCTTAAATTAAAAAAGGTTGAAAACTTAGCAACATTTTTACTAAACTCTATTCTGTCGTCGATTTGCACAAACTCATTCTTTTTCTATGTGCTGCGTTTTTTTCCAGGACGTTGACAATCATGGCTCTCCACAATTTCCTGACCTTTGTAGCTCTTAATATATTTTGTCATTTTGTTATCTCTCCTAAACCTTGTTTTACCATCCATTTACTCAAACTCATTCTTTTTCTATGTCTCGTGTCTCTTCAAGAATTTCGATCACGGCTCTCCACAATTTCCAGATATTTGTCGCTCTTAATATATTTTGTCTATTTGTTAGCTCTCCTAAACCTTGTTTTGCCATCCATTTACTCACGCTTGCTAAGTAAGTTATAAGTTTCTTTTCTCTGTCCTTCTTGCCTTCAATTTGTATCACATTTTCCAAAAACTCCTTTCTCAATACTTGCTCGAGAAATATGGCCATATCTGACTTCATACGTGCACAAGGAAACAAATATAACTATAGGAGTATAGAGATTCATTAATTCTACTCTATTTATTAGACCGTAAATTATATAATTTAGCATCCCCCATACTTTACGTTAACGTTCATATTTATAATTGTTATTAAATTTAAAAATTTTGTAAAACTAACGACGTTTTACTTTTATTTATAAATCCTTATTGCAAAATAAATTCTTTTATATTTGCCTTAAAGACTATCAGTCAACGAAACGCGTCGTCTAAGAAAAATTTTCTTTTTTGTTTTCACACACACACACACACACATCTATATATATATATATATTGGTTTGTTTATTGTATTTATTCTTGATTTATGGAGTAGTGACACTTGGTATGAAGATTGCATTAAGGCTTGATACTGGAAATCAACACACATTATTGATTTCTATATCCCCACATATCAGTTAATGTTCTGTCTCTTCTCCAATAAGTACAGTCAGGCAATTTTATGGACATGAGGTGATACAATCCAATGTCTATTAAACAAAAATGAATAGGTATATATATATATATATATATATATATATATATATATATTATTTTGGATTGAAATTGTTTTGTTTGTTGTTTTGAATAACATAAGGTTATGGATTAAATTTTCTTTTAATTATTTTGTAGTATTTTGTGGTCATGTATCTTGACTTGGGAAGACAATAACTTTTCAGGAAAGCAAATATTGAAAATAATCCGAGGCAAATCTTTGTTTTGATAAGATTAGATAGCGGCAAATTCGAGAATTTTCTGTTTAAGTTACTTTCTTCCTCAATTAAGTGTGACATTGTAGGCTCCTGATAATTTTTAACATATTGGGGTGCGCGTTGTGGGGCAGTGAATATCTGCTCGGAACGAGAAATCGGAGAGCAGAGTTCGAATTCAAATTGAATTCGTTGCATCCATTTACGCGCAAATACCCTTGGAAAAGGTATTAATCTGTCTCTTCTTCTAGTTATGGGTTAAATAACAGGACCTATTGGGTTTTATATCCTTGGTTGGCAGCCAGTATACCGCAGACGGTAATGGCATCCTACTGCAGGAAAATATTCTGCCCAGCCAGTCATGTTTTGAAAGAGACATGATCGCCAAATCGTGTATCACATACCTAACTGAATGATTGACATTCGCGAAGTCAAAGTTGTAGTTCAATTTATTTCTATGAATAATTAATGCATTTCATAAATTGTTATGTATGATTTCTCTTTTGTGTTCCTAGATATATATATTTTTTTTTACAACTATATTGTCGCTTGTCAGAAAAATCAGTAGAGGTGAAAATATCAAAAGAAATCTAACCTGAAATGGACAGACAAAAAGCAATGTGCTAGTAACACGATCACCCCCTATTCACTAATGGGGATATTGTGTAAGGTAACACTGGCTACGTTTGCTTACTGACGCAGAGAAATGCGTTTTCGTTATCAACAGAATATCGAATTACAAAGATGTGGGAAATCAAGGTTTATGACTGACAAATAAAGTCTTATATTAGAGAAATATAGCATCAAAACAAAGATAAAAACAATCGATGTTTTCTCTAACCAAATCAAGCACTACATAGATTGCTTTTTCGTTTCTTTTTTTACTTTGCATCTTTATTAATGAGAGTCAGGAACCATAGATAATTGCATAAATGCTCTGCAGTATTGCCTTCCCCTCGCTAACACAATACACTCCATCAGCGTTCTCCCTGTTCAGTCTTTGATACCATCCGTCCATTTTCACGGTCTTCTGCCGTCGATATGTTCCTCCACGATGCAAGTGCAGAGGTCTTGGGCCATGAGGACAGGACCAAAGTATTGTGGATTTTCGTTTCTGTATGCCCACGACTGACAGTCTCTCTATTCATATTTCCTCGATAACTGCCCCGTTTGTTTCGTGATCCGTGCAGCTGACATGCAGTGCTCGCCTGTAGCATTCTGTCTCGGAAAACTTTGTTTTTCCTTACCTTAGTGGGGTTCAGTGCTTAGGTTCTGTAGTCATATAATGCTACCGGTATCACTTAGCTTGATGCTTACCGCGGGGTGTTAATTACACCCCAAACAAGGCAATAAAGCCACTAAGATGCAAGTGGTTACTAAGTGTTAGAGAATATGAGAAAAATTGATATGTCCCGGAAAGGGATATATATAACGCCAATTCGGTCGGGTTTCAATCCTGGGTTAAAAAGCAATCGGAGTCTAACCGTACTGATGAGCTGTGATACAGCAAAACAGATCTGTCTGCAGATGACTAATATATATATATATATATATATATATATATATATATAATCATTCGAGTTAGTTAAGTAGTTTAGGCAAATGCAACCGGGTAGAACACTCTAGTACGTAGACGTAATGGACGGTACTCGTCGTATACAGTATCCTGAGACGTGAGCGTAGTCAATAGCCTTAGCCCAATAGACTTCTGGATCTCTGGACGCCCTCGCCTTAGTCTATATTTATGGTTGACACCAGCCAATCACATTCCAGTAATAGAGAACCAAGGTGTATATATATTCATTACGTATTTATTATAAAAATATATACGAAATGAATGGTGAATATTCCCAATTGTGTACGTGGTATGACGGGTCTCATTAGCAAAAGTTAGTTCGACAATAATAAGGAAATTAATTCATTACTGCGTATGGTTTCCTAATCATTTTTTTCCAAGCAAGTTTTTACATGGTGTGAAAGAGAATGAGAAGACTGAGAATTAAGTAGATTCCGGAAAGAACAAAAAAAGGAACGGGATTAAAAAAGACATATTTCGATTGACATTGCATTTAAGTTTTTGAAGATTGTAGTTATCAGGGAAATAAGAAAACGGAAAGAAGTTCCACAGGCGGGAAGTACGAAAAAATATTCGAATATAACTGACGGTTGCGTCTATTTCAACAGTAAAATGGTGAAACTCGTTGCCAATCTAAATTCTTGTAGTCGGGGCATCAGCACAGTAGCCATGAAAATATTTGCAGAAATGACAGGGAGAAACCACTTCACGTCGGTGTGAAAGAGACTGAAGTCTTTTCTCAAACAATTGGACGCTATGCATTAAAACAAGAATTGGAAACTCACGGCCACATTCAGCTCGCGAAAATTTTTTGACCGACTTAACACCTAGGAATTAACACTTTGTTGCATATGGTTACAATTGTAACCAATATGCAACAAAAGGTTAATTACACAAGTCAACACGATTTGTTGTGCCAATAAATACGACTCGTTCTTAAGATAATTTGATGGAGGCTGATTCCGAAAATGACCTTGAATTTTCATGGTTAGCTACCGTTTTTGCTCTACTGATGTTGCTCATTTTGGGAAAAAATGATCAATTTACGATCTTGGCTGATCGCAACATTTAGTTAATGAAGGTCGTAAAAACTCATCAATTTTCAGGTAGGCCGAGCAATTTATGTAACCCGTCTGAAATAAACTATTTTTATAAGAAAAAATGTTTTTGAGTAAAAAATTTAAAAACAGAAGTACGGAATTTTTTTCAATTTATCGCCAAAATTCAAATTAACAAATGTTTATTAGTAATAGACTTTATCGGTAATACGCTAATATGAGTATTAAGGTTTTTTTTTTTTTTTTTTTTTTTTTTTTTACATAGCCGTCTAGATAAATTTCCGGATAATTGCAGCGATGTGAGTGATGAGTATGGAGAACAATTTCATCAGAATATCAAAACAATGAAAGATCGCTACCAGGGACGCTGGGAAAAAATGGTGGTTGACTACTCAGGAGTGTGAAAAGTGACTTTGAACATGAGAGACAATCAAGAAAAAAAATTACCATAGTTCTTATGTTCACGAAGGTTTTATTCATGCTGTCTGTTAAATGATTTGATGAAAATACTTTTGGTCATAGTATATTTAGTCGTGTTATTTTTAAAGACACTGATTGTTGTTGAAAAAATACCATTCTCAATATGCAGATAAATATTTGTTGGTTTAAATACTAATTGAGAGGTTTCTATGATTTTACTTTGAGAAATATTACCATCGGTCAATATCATATATACAAAAAACAAATGAAAAAATGCTTTCCGAAAATGAGTCATTTCTATACAACAAAGAAATGTTAGCTAATCAAGAAAAATAAGGTCATTTCCAGATCCAGCGCCCTCAAATTAGCTAAAAAAGATATTTGGAGTCTCGAACCAAAAAAAAAAAATTTTTGTTGTTGTTAACATTTCCTTCTTAATACACTCATGCCCCTAACTGCACCCGGTCTCACGCTTGCTTGTATGTATGTTGCGTGCGTTAACTGGTCGTAAGTTAGTCGCACCTGAGTCTGCATCCGTTCGCTTCCGTTCCGTCCCCAGGTGATCAAAGATGTCAAATGATCAGTCGAAATTATTCACTTCCTCTGCCACGTTATGATTTTTGATCTCAGAGAAAGTTAAGGATCTGAGGAAAAGAGGATGGTTGTCTTCGTGCTGCATTCCTCGAAAATTGAAAAGGGTACATAATGCAGAAATAAGGGAAACAGGCATGAACAAAAAAGATAACAAGACAGTAGCGAAGGCTAGTCTATGTGGCCTAATGATTAAATTGTAACTCTTTGTACAGTAAAAGAGAGAGTAAAAAAAGAATTAATAAGAAAATACAATCCAACTTCTTTCAGAGTCCACAAATTGCTTGCTGCTACTATGTCTATTCGTTGTTAAAGGTAATACAGTTTTTATGTTTTTCTTTCCTTTGTATTCTGGTTAGAAGCGGTGTACGTGTCTACTAGCGTGGTGGGAGATAAAATTTTCCCCATTTTCACTCCAATGCGTTTCGAGTGGGTATGTTCTTCTGACATCTCTAACTTTCTCTCTCTCTCTCGTCTCTAACTTGTTTTTCAAATCCGTCGCCTTTTTGTTGAAGCCGTTGCAATATGGCGTGAGGTGATAAGTGTTCGAAATGTTTGTCCATAAAAGTCTAATGTCAATTTCGTGTGTCTGGCTTAAATCATCCGCTCACGAATTCTAGCCAATGTCTGCAGACCTGGAAGATTGGAGACAAGATTCTGTTGACTTTGTACATTCATCTGTTAGTACCAATTACAGTTTAATCCTTTTTTTTCCAGGATCGACTAATAATTCCGTTTTCGGTTGTTCCTTTATCTCTTTCTCCGAGAAAGAAAGGGAGAGAATAACAAACAAGGAAGAAAGTAACAGAATTCTCTCCCTTCATCATTGTCCAATTGTCATATCAGTCGATGTCATTTAGGGAATGGCTTGCGTTTCGTCTTTTCTCCATCTTCTGGCCACCACAGCGCTCATTTCTTTCTTCTTGTTCTTAGTCTTTCATAAGAAAAAGAAAAAAATATACACACAGAAATATTCTCCAAACATCTATTCCAAGGTTCGAATCTAGAGTCCATCGATACATGGTTTAACGTGTATGCATCAGGAAGATTTACAATGTTACATGCTGCTGACTTCTACAAGAAATGTTTTGCCAAGAGGAGAACATAAAACCCGATTTAATAATGCGAAAATGATGGTATCATTATTTAGAAGTACATATATTTTCCACTATTTACGCCTGTCTCAATAAGAAATCTACCAAGGATAACAAAGTAAACTTACTGCTGCACTTCAAAAGATCATCTAATTTGTAATTAAATGAGGTAGGAAATGGTTCATAAATTTTAATGCTTCTAAAATGAAGCTGCTCTCTTTTTACCACCATAGAGAAACATTCCTGCCTACCATCAGAATGGATAACGCTAATCCCCTATAGAGCAACGCACTGAGCCTACTTGGCCTCACTCTCTCAAATGACCTCAAATGAAATGACTACATTGAATCCATAGCTAGGAAGGGTGGTCCATGTATAGGGCTAGGAAGTGTTTCTCGTCAGAATCTATTTTTCAAATTTATAAATATACCATTCGTCCGTGCATTAAATGTTGCGATATCTGGTCTGGTGCTCCTGCTATTGATCTTGAGGTTCTGGACAAAATCCAAAGAAGGATCTGCAATATAATCGATCCTGACTTGACAGTCCGACTTCAATCACTTTCTCACCGACGTGACGTGGCTTCCCTCTGTCTTTTCTACAAGTATTTTCATGCAACTGCTCTGGTGAGTTTTTTTTCTCTGTACCTCGACCGCATGTATTTACACGTACTACTAAATTGGCATTAAGGTTCCACCATTTTACCGTTGAACTAGTTAAATATAACCGTTTATTCTACTCTAACAGTTTCTCTTTTCGCACTTCCCGTTTGTGGAATTCATCTCCATTTGTATGTTTTCCTGATAGCTACAATCGCCAAAAGTTTAAATGCAACCCTAATTGCCATCTTTTATCTACTTGATTTCCTTCCAACTCTTCTCTTTTCTTCGTCATTACCTGTACGTTTATTATTCTCTGACTGTAACCCCCTGCGCACCAGTGGCATTTCTGCCTTACTTGGGATTAAATTATCATAAAAAATATCCTTGGGAATAATGTTTTTTTGCAAATTAAATAAATTAAATCGTTTAAGACAAGCTTTTTGTGGTGACCACCTGGACGATATTTTGCTCTGATTATCGATAAATATGTCACCTGAGGTGGATAAGTTATCGAACGATACGCAGAAACAAGTATCATATTAAATAATTTACCATTTATAACTGTAGTTTGTTCATAGTAAGGATTTACATTGTTGTTGTTGTTGTTGAGTTTACTAGTTATACCCGCAGTAAAATAAGGAATCTTGTTTAAATAACTAACGCTGTTATTTTATATCTAAACCTCCAGACCAATGAATCCTTCTGAATGGAACGGTCTCAGGTCGAGGCAAATTTTTATAGTACGTCTGATACCATCACCCTTTCCCAAAAGACGGTATAATTTTCTGGCGAGCTCTCTCTAAAATGGGTTCCCTGGAGTTATGTAATAGTTAGCAAGCTTGTCTCGCTAAAATAATTACGATTGATTCTCAGTATTCTATACTTTCGGACTAAGCTCCACTTAGAAAATCACTTCTCCAAAAATGGGTCAGATCGTTTCAGTTTAGTAACTTAATAGGTGTTAATTAAAACAAAAAAGGTATGAAATTTACTCATTTATGGGCTATAATGTATGTAGGCGGGCATATATTTATTTATGCACACATACACACATCCATAAGTTAAAATTAAAATTTCACATGTTCTAATGTGTACAAATCTTTTCTCCATTGCAGCTGGTTTAGTAAACGATATATTTTATTTGTTTCCTGCGTTGTCGCCAGAAGAGTGTGTTAGCTGAACAAAATCTCAGGTAAACACTAGCAACTTGATGACGGAAGTGAATATTTTAAACTCGTGTCGTATTATTTAAACAATACCCCGTTTATGTCGAGATGCTTCTGTGTGCTTAGTGATAAAAATTTTTTTGTTATCTCTCTTAAATCTTGTTTAGACAACTCGATGAGGTGTAATGGTTAGTCAGCTTGTCTCGCTAGAACCTATTACAACTTACTAGTGAGGTCAATCCTCACTGGGTCGATCTTTCGGCCTGGTGCCACATCTAAGCGGCGCTTAGAAAATCAACTCTCCTCTTTTAGACTGTGCGACCATGAAGGATCTCCATTTAGACAAAACCTGAAATAATGCCTTTGAGCACACATTTTCCTGATTTTTCGTAATACTCATATCTACTGTGCTTTCTTATCCTAATGTAAAGAAAGAAAATTTTAATTACGAAATTTAATGAAGTCCGTTACAAAATGGATTAATTCCGATATATATTTAATTTATTTGTTTAAACATTGTTTAAATGAATATTTGTATTTGAGTAGATGTTCCGCCATCCGTTTACTCAAGCTCATTTTATCTTCCATGTGCCATGTTTTGCTTTTGTAGCCCTTAATAAATTTTGTCTTTTTGTTAACTCTCCTAGATTTTGTTCTGCTATCAATTTGCTCACGCTTGTAAAGTTATGAGTTGCTCTTCCCTGTCCTTCTTGCCTTCAATCTCTGAGTATCACATTTTCCAAACACTTTTTCCTTACTATTAGGCCTTAAATTATAGCATTTAGCATCCCCCATACTTTACCTTCACTTTCATATTTATGAGCGTTATTAAATTTAAAGGTTTTGCAAAACTAACGATATTTTACTTTTATTCATAAATCCTTGTTGCGAAATAAAATCATTTATATTTATAAATCCAGCTAAAGAGGTCCCAAGGTTTTACGATTTTAAGTTAATAATAAATGAATTTTGCCAGTGAAGAATTGAATTTTTCCTCGCTGAAATGGCCATACCGCATATGTAAATTTCGGTGTTTTATTTTAAAAAAAAAAATATATATATATATATATATATATATATATATATTAGTTTATTTATTGTACTTATTCTTGATTTATGGAGTAGTGACACTTAATACGGAGATTGCATTAAGGCTTGATACTGGCAACGAACACACATTATTGATTTCTACATCCCCACTGTCTGTGTCTCTAAATGTTCTGTCTCTTCTACAATAAGCACAGTTCCCAAAATGGGTTAGACTGTTTCAGTATAGTAGTTTAAGAGGTGAAAATTAATACAAAACGGTATGAAATTTACTCATTTGTGGGCTATAAATGTATATAGGCGGACATATATTTATATATATATATATATATATATATACATATACACACATCCATAATAAGTTCGTCTTAAAATTACATATGTTCTGATGTGTACGCATCTTTTCTCCATTGCCACTGATTTAGTAAACGACATTTTTTATTTGTTTTCTGTGTTGTCACCAGGAGAGTGCGTTACCTGAATAAAATCTCAGGTAAACATTAGCAGCAAGATGATGAAAGTGAATATTTTAAACTCGTGTCGTTCTCAGGTAAACAATATCCCATTTATGTCGATTTATGCTCCTATGTACTTAGGGATAAAATCAATGATTGAATCAATAAGCTCATGGATATAATCGAGCAATATTGTGCGTTGTGGTGTAGTGGATATCGGCTTGGAACGAGAAATCGGAGAACCGTGTTCGAATTCCAATTGAATTCGTTGCATTCACTTACGTGCAAATACCTTTGTGAAATGTATTAATCTGTCGCTTCTACCTCTAGATATGGGTTAAATAACAAGACATTTGATTGTTTATCCTTGTTTGGCAACTAGTCTACAGCAGAAAGTAATGGTTAGTTTTGCGGGAAAATCTCTTTCGAGACGTAATTACCCAAGTGCGTACCCCGTATGGCACTTAACTGACCGTGTCACACTTGGGTAGCGGGGTGACTAAATGCTTAAGGGATAAAGAATAGGTGCATCACTCAATCTTATTTGCACTGGTATGCATTTCATTTTCATATGCTGTCTCCTTTAGAGTACATGTGTTTATGGCCCTCCACAATTTCCTATCTTTTATAGCTCTAAGCAATGAATATCTCCTTAAAATTACTCCAAGTCTCTGCTCTGCCATCTATTTACACAAGCTTGTTAGGTAGGTTACTCGATGTATCTCTTTGCCACTTTTTAAAATCTTTGCCCTCATTATATCCCGAGAGTGTAAGATTTTCCAAGTCCTCTTTCTTCATTGTCTTCAATATGTCAATATACGTGTGAAATTCTCCAAGACTTACTTCCTCGTAGCTTTCAATAGGTCCATTGAGTGTCAAATTCTCCAAGCTCTCTTTCCTTGTTGCATCAGTATGTTTCGTGAGTGACAAATTCTCCATTCCCTTTTTTCTCATTGCCGTCAATGTGTCTCATGTCAACTTCTCCAAAACTTCTTTCTTCGTTGTTTTCCATATGCCCTCTGAATGTCAAATTCTCCAAACCGTGTTTCCTCGTTGCCTTCAGTATGTCATTTGAGTGTCAAATTCTCAAAGACATTTCTTCATTTCTTTCAATAGGGCCCGTGAGTGTCAAATTAACTAAGCACTCTATCCTCATTTTGTCCTTCAGAAATTTCAACTGTCGTTTTCTGATACTAAGTAAAACTGTCTTTTTTTCTTAAAACATCCACGTTGCGCTCATGTTCCGTCAACGGTATTCTCAGTATCCTTCTGTAGAACCACATTTCTGTTTCCTCTAGTCTAGTGAGGAGATTGTCCATTATCTGTGAGGAGGTTGTTTCGTATTTACTGCTCTGTTAGAAAGAAACCTCTATGATACATATGACAGAGATCCACAAATATCCGCTGCTTTCCCGCCTTTCATAAATAAAGGTTTTTACTTTACGGTGTACTCTTTTGTGTCAAGGCCTACTGATATATCATATTGAAACACCGGTTTCCGTACGATCACGCAAGATAAGCAACGTTGAGCCTAGTCATTACCAAAGTGGGTGACCGCTTGGAAATACCAGGTGCTGTAAGCTTGGATGTGTGGGTAGTGTAATGGATAATGGCTAGAGATTGTTTATCGGAACAGCAAGTTTCAATTCCAGTTGGGTTCGTTATATTCAGTTACGCGGAAAAAAACACTTGAGAAAGATATGAAGCTTCTTTTTTACTCTCTCAACTATGGATTGATAATAAGAATTAATTTACTAAAACCAATTTTATCTAAAAACAAAAATCTTACAATCTAGTATATTTTCTGGCTTTAAATAACCCGCAAAGGATTGATAAGCCGTAGAAAACGAACCAATCAAATACTGATTAGCTACACAGACATATCATTTAGATTTTTACGTTCTTTGGAATAAATATATGGTATATGGATGGTACTTATAAAGTTATAAATATTTTAAAGTGTAAACGAATTTTATGGACATCCTATGTATATTTTTTCTAATCATTTCACCTCAAGCAATGCAGAACTGCCACTGGTACGCAGGGGGTTACATTTGATAGGTTTCTCTGTAAAAGTATGGGACCTAGCCGCTAGTTTAGTAGTTCAAGTAAATTCATGAAAAGTGGGTACCAGGAAGTTAACTTCATCGGAGCAGACGCCGTGAAAGTATATGTAGAAGAGACAGAGGGAAGCCGCATTATGTCGGTGAGAAAATGACTGGAGTTGAGCTACCAGGTCGGGATCAATTACATTACAGATTCTTCGTTGTATTTTGTCAAGAAGCCCGAGATGAATAGCAAGGGCACCCGACCAGATGTGACAGCAGTATTCAATGCACGGGCGGATGGTAGATTTATATATGGGCAAGATGGATTTAAACGAGAAAAAACTTCTTAGCCCTACAAAGGGAACCAACCTTCCGAGCAGCAGATTTAGCTATGGATTCAATGCAGTCATTCCACTTGAGGTCGGTCGACAGAGTTAGGCTAAGGACACGCAGTGTTTTGCTTTTAGGGAGACTAGCCTGATCCATTCTGATGGGTGGGGTAGGAGCGGTTGTCTATGGTGGTTAAAGAATATATATATCTATAATATATATATATATATATATATATATATATATATATAGTACCGTGGCCCCAAAGTGAGGAATCAATTTATATATTCATTGTAATATAGAATTGATCCCCCATTTTACCTCGACATTATAATTTCTTGTTTCTTTCATCAAATTCTAAATATGCATGAATCCACCTCTTCTCTCCCAACAATAGATTAATTAGTAAGACGTGTATGACTAAACCATTATTACAGATTCCAAAAAAGTTTACAATCTAAAAAATATTTTGTTTTTAAAAAAAACTTTCAAAAGGTTGATAAGACGTAAAAAAGTGGATAAATCAATCAATCGACTTTTGTTCCAAATACAAATACCATCTGGAATAGAAAGTTTTGTTAGATTTCTTAATTTTCGATAGAATAAGCGTAACTGTTGAAATAAACGTTCTGCCGGGGGTGGAGATTTATATATAGACAAATGTTTATTTTATCTTTTTTTAGTCATTTCACCCCAAGCAAGGCATTCCACTGCCACTATTGCGCAGGGGGTTACATAGGTTATTTACATTCACTTTTGAGCAAAAAAACAAAATCTCTGCCTCCCCAGCTATAGATCTAGTAGTAGTACAAACTTGGTTGGTAACTAGTCTAAGTGAAGGAAAACTGAATTCCCAAACCTGGGTAGATGGAACTCATTAACGTGCGAATACGTGGTCATCTAAGCGAAGGAAAACAGAAAACCAACCATTCCCCAGAGTACAGTGTTTTGTGCGTGGTGCTAATCATCTCCACCCGGTAGAACAGTACAATTTGCAGAAATCTCGCCCAACAGCCTTGTAAGCCACGAAGCATCAAGTAAATAGTGTACTGACAATTATTAGCCTAGAGATGGTTGATTTTATAAGCGCCGCTTAGATGTGCACAAGGTGGAAAGTATGTGTTACCTAGTGAGGACCAAACTCACTACTAAGTTGTAATATACCAGCTTGCTAACCATTACACCACGTCGAGGTGCCCATAATTCGCCTAGAGATGGAAAGGTTTCGGTCAGGCTATCTTGCCCAAGGCACTCAAGTACTGTTGCTATGAGCGCAGAACATGTGATACCCAGACAACCCTAAAGGTTTACAGAGATTTTGATGTGAGGTGACTGAAAATAAAACAGTGTGTATTTATGTGATAAAATGCTGATTTCAAATTGGAGCGTCAGCTAAAAACATTATATCGATTAGTGTTGAAGCAGCCAGGACATATTGATTTGGTTTTTTTAGACAAGCTCTTGACCAAGTTTTGTATATAACAAATGCCAGCGTAAATTAAGGCAGCTGGTCACTTCCTTATAAAAGAATGGTTAGCAAGAGCAGCAAACTGTCACAAATTGACAGAGCCGTAGGCAAAACATCCGGGCTCTTTCATTAACCGTCTTCTTTCAGAAATAACGGAACGAGTTTGCCCTGAGTTTGAGTTCGATCCTCAATGGATGCCCCATACTTTCGGGCTACGCTTAGAAAATAACCTTTCTTTGTATCGACGTGGTGTAATGGTTAGGAAGTTCATCTCACTAGAATCATTACAAATGAGTAGTAAGTTTATGGAAGGGAGTTCCACGGGCGGTAAGTGCGAGAAAAGAAGCTGATGGAGTAGAATTGTCGGCTGCATTTGGTTGATCTAACTGTAAATGGGTGGGACCGAGTAAATTCCTGTGGCGGGGGCACCAGTGACTTAAGCTCGTCGGTGCAGAAGCCATGAAAATATTTGTAGGACAGACAGAGGGAAGCCACATCCTGCGGGTGAGAAAGTGGCTGAAGTTGAACCGCCAAGTCGGGACCTATCACATTACAGATTCTCTTTTTGGAGCCTGTTGAGAACACTGAGGTGAATAGCAGGGGCGCCTGATCATATATGAAAGCAGTATTCTATGCACGGACGGATGGTTGGTTTGTATATGTGCAAGATGGATTCAGGCGGAAAAAAACCTCCTAGCCCGACAGTGACCCAACCTTCCTAGCAGTGGATTTAGCTATTGACTCAATGTAATGAATCCACTTGAGACCGGAAGATAGGATAAGGCCGAGGAGGAGTAAAGTTTTGTTAGAAACAAAAAAAGAGTACTGTACACTGATGTAATATCAGCACCCTATATGACAGTGAATGCAGGACACCCAAAACTCCATGGCCTAAACACGTGAACAACGACAGTTTTAAAGAAAATGAAAACCACAAAGACGCTTAGTCTTAAAATCAAAGACAGCTGAACTTTCTAGATCACATAATGAGAAAAGAGGGCTGAGAAAATTTGATACTCACAGGCAAGAGGAAAGGAAGAAAGCAGTGCATAACCTATCTCGAGGGCTTGTGTAAATGTTGGACAAGACAAGATTAGAAGACAGACCGAAAAGACAAAATTTACTAGAATAAAAACTTCGCATGAAATAAAGAAAAATGTATTAAACTGTTACATGATATCTGTCATCCTATATGGCGGGGAATAACCGGACAATCTCAGAAGAGACTTGAAGCAACAGAAAACGATTCTATAGAAGGGTATTAGGGATACCATGAACCGGTTATGTGAGCAACAACGAGCTTTTGGAGAAACTTATACTTAGCGTCAGGAAGAGACGGTTGAAATTTCCTTGATATGTACGAGGAAAGAGGGCTTAGAAAATCTGATGCTAACAGGACACAAACGATATATCGTAGCATTCACCACCTTTTCCACAAATATTTTCAATATCAATTGTTCTGATCAGCTGGTGCCCCAACTACATGAATTTTAAACGTGATACTTGATTAACAAGTAGGTCTCACAGTTTTATTGTTGGTCTAGCTAGATGCAACCTTCACTTTCTTTTCTCGTCAGTTTTCTTGTCGCACCGTGGAGCTCCCTTCCGATTTCTTGCTTTACTGATTTAAAGATTCAACGTTCAATCGCCATCTTCTTGAACCCTGTTCGTTTTTTGTCCTTCCCTCAGGCCTCTCCATTTTCAGTGTTCTCGATCTCTTACTTTCAAACCGTGTAACACCCCACCCCCGTGTTCTGGTGGTATTATCACATGACAGTCCAAGTGCCGTGAATTGTAATTAGAGAAAAGTAAGAAAAATTAACGCAAAAACGCTCATTTTAAATCGGCTAGGTATAGTTTTTTGAATTTTTTTTTTAATCATATCACCCCAAGCAAGGCGATAACGCCACTGATGCGCAGGGGGCTACGTAAGAGTAAAAAGATTGGAAAAGAGAAAACCGGAAACCGCATCCTAAGCAGGAAACAAGGGATGAGCCTCTTCACCTGTTAAATAGATGTGGGTGGAGTGTGAACCGGGCGATAGTTTAGTCTATCTACTCCAATTGAAAAAAATAAAGAAAAGAAAAGAGTGAAAAGATTGGAAAAGAGAAAACCGGAAACCGCATCCTAAGCATGAAACAAGGAATAAGCCTCTTCACCTGTTCAATAGACGTGGGTGGAGTGCGAACCGGAATTCCATTTAAATAATCATTAATATTGTTTCTTTTTCTCGTAATCCATAAAAATCTCGATGGATATTATACGCAAGAATGAACATCACCCACAACTTAATGCTTTAGACCGAAGCCAAAAAGTGTAGCTAGTGTTTTGTGACTTCTTCTTCTTCTTCTTCTATGTGCCCTGTCCCTTCAGGACGGAGGCGATCATGGTTTTCCACGTTTTCCTATCCCTGGTGGCTCTTAGCACGCTTTCTCCTGTTACACCATGCAACCCTCGTTCCATCATCCACCTGATCAGAGCCTTCAAATATGTTATCCACTGCTTTTCCCTGTTGTCTTTTTCCCTCTATATGGCCTGTCAGTATCAGGTTCTCCAAGCCCTCTTTCCTCATTGCATGTCCCAGGAACTTTAGCTGTATCTTCTTGATGCTCAGTATTAATTTCTTTTTCGTTTCCATCCTTTCCAAAACATCATTGCTCACATTCTCGATCCATGATATTCGCAGCATCCTTCTGTAGAACCACATTTCAGTTACTTCAAGTTTTTCCTTCATCTTCGATGATATTGTCCAGCATTCATTGCCATATTGAAGAACAGACATCACATAACAATCCAGTACTCTCTTCTTTGTTTCTAGTGAAATTATCATATTTCTTAATACTTTACTCAACCTCTAGAATGCTTCCATTCGCCATGCTAATTTGCCTTCGGATCTCTGTGTCGCACTTTCCGTATTCTGTTATAACGCTTTCCAGTTATTTAAATTTTTCTACCTGCTTGATTTTAGTGTCCCCCACCTGTATTTGGCATATTGGGCTGACTTTTTTACTGATGACCATGCATTCGGTTTTCTTGCAGTTTTACTACGACGTCATTAATACAGACCAATTCTACGCGTGTTATTCTTTTAAACTATATATGCTCTATCGGAGTGGGTTTCAGAATATGCCGACTGCACCTCTGCAGAAAGATAACCCTATCCCCACTGGGACGTCCTGGGTCCTGGGTATGACGATAAACTGCATCCAGCAGCAAGTCCTCTAATTAGGAAGTTTTGAGGAGCATATAACCATCTATTAATTGCTGTTGTTCCCAGGTCCACCATGAACCGGCGTGGTAGCACCTGTTAGGGTCCCAGCTATGGGCAAATATTTAACCCCAAACTCGGATCAAAACACTATGAATGTATAAAAATAGATTGTTATAGTGAAAATAATAAAGAAAATATTACCAGCAATATATTAATGAAGAAAAAATATTATTAGAAATACATTTTTGAAGAAAAAAATATTATTATCAATATATTTTTAAGAAAAAATATATACACCAGTAATATATCTCGACAACTCCCTCTTTACAAAATACAATGAAACCTGATCTACAAACTGATTCTTACAAAGAATACAAATTCCATTCATACGAATCTATTGCAAAAATCTTGTCGGCATTAAATAACCCATTGAGATGTTGATATGCTTTAAAACTAAACGAACCAAACCTTCTTTCATTTTAAAGGACCGTTTCAAAATTACAAAACCAGAAGACATCTTCAGTTTTCTAAAATAACTTTTTCATCAAAATCTGACGAAATCAACCTTCTTACTATAACCGAACATTTAAAAAGATTACTCTATGCCCCCACCATTCTGTCATTAATTAACCCACAAACGTTGATATGTCGTTAAACAAAACTTAAACTAAAACCCTATAAACCTTTCTTGATTTCCAGACCCGCAGGAATGAACAGCATGAGTCCCTTTTTAACGTAGGGGTTGATGCTTTAAACTGAGTCAGTCGCAAGCCTCCCACTGCTCTATCGCTATTTCCATAGAAACTGTCAGACAAACCACATTCTTTAGTACTAAACTTCACGGCTAAGACGTGTCATGCTACATAAATTGCAGCGAAACATTCTCATTTCTTCTGTATTCCCCAGGTGAGATGTAAGTTCGACTCGAGCAGCTTCTTGTCACGAACCGCTACTTTGTGGAGCCGAAAATGAATTGTCATGGCCAAGAATGCATTCCAGAAACTGAGTATTAAGAGATAGGAAAATTTCGTTCGAAACAAAGAAAAGAGTACTGGATTACTATGTCTGTTCTTTAGTATAGCAGTAAATGCTAGACAATCTCATCAGAGATGTAAGAGAGACTTGAAGTAACCGAAATGTGTTTCTACAGAAGGATACTGAGGATAACATGAACCGAACATGGGACCAACGGTGAGGTTTTGGAGAGGATGGAAATGAAAAGGAAACTAATATTTAACATCAGGAAAAGA
The DNA here is from genome assembly GCA_037127315.1 of Ascarosepion bandense. NCBI lineage: Eukaryota > Metazoa > Mollusca > Cephalopoda > Sepiida > Sepiidae > Ascarosepion > Ascarosepion bandense. Next base: position 584,037 of record JBBBDQ010001490.1, read on the forward strand.
CACCTGAAGTTTCCGGGACATCTAATGAGGAAAGGGGGCTTGGAGAACCTGATACTCACGGGTTAGAAAGACAGAAAGAGAGACGGGGAAAGCAACACTTCACATACATGATGGGATTGAGCAAGTGGATAGCAGAACGGGGTTTGGGTGAGGTAACAGGAGAAAGCGTGGTAAGAGCCACTAGGAATATTGAGATGTGAAAGGCCATGATTGCTTACGACCTTAAGGGGTACTTCACATAGAAAAGTCTTTGTCCCATCCTATATGTCTTCTGTATAACTTCTGTGTGTTAAGGGATGTTAAATTAGTTCACATTTTTTTTATCAGCAGACATGTCCCTCGTGTATTTGAATTTAATTAGGGAGGACAAGAACAGTCATAAAAACGTCGGAAATCAACTTTCAGTAGACAATTCTGTTTATGACAAAATATATTATTTGATGGCAATTAAAATGCCAAAGAAGTTATTTGAAATATTGCAAAGTGTTTTAGAATATTTATGAAAATAAAGGCCATCATCAATTTTTTATGTTTTAGTATATAGCTAATTAAGATGAACAACATAGAAATTACACTTTTTTATGTCGACATATTTTGGTGGGGTATGTATACGAAATGTTAGAGGTGCGTCCGGTGTACAAAGGAATGGGTGCTGGTTTATTTTCATATGACCCTGTCAACGCACTTATCCAGACTCGTATAAAAGTCTCATTTTTTTTATGGATGTTTTGGTGATTTGGAAAATCAGGAAACAATAAAAGTGTGGTGATACTCCAGTGTCTCTTTACTGCTGCTAAAAACATTTAGTGTGTAACTTTTGGGTGTACATGGATGTAGAGTTGATAGATTCGTTTTTTTATGGCTTATCACTCCTTTGCAGATTATTCCAGCTTACAGCACCTGGTATTCTCAAGCGGTAAGCCGTCTAGGTACTGACCATGCTCGACGTTGCTTAACTCCGGTGGCCGTACGGAAACCGGTATACCAACGTGATATGGTCGTAAACATAAATAGAGGGAAAAAAAAATTATATATATATATATATATATATATATATATATAAGGCAATGTGTGAGTCTCTGTGTGACTGTTCTCTATGCACGCCTACATTTTTTAAGCTACGCTATTCAAACTTTCTAGGGACACATATCTACAGGGAAGCCAGGTCGACACATACTTTTTGAATTTAAGTTCAGCAATTTTCCCCTTACGCACTTTTTGACCTATGGACACGATTGTTTATATTTGCTCCGTAAAACATCTAAGATCTAAGATGGTTGCTGAATTACAACACAGAAATCAAACCACACGTGTCAAACGCGACTAAAATATTTTTTTATTAAAAAAAAGAAATGAGACTTTTAATTTTTATTTTGACATTTTAAAAATTAATTTGGTCAGCAAAATATGTGAATATTTTTCCCTGTAATTTTGAAATAAAAGAAATATATTTTTTTTAAAAAAGTGTTTTAAACAAAAACAAAACATGTAAAAAAAAAAAAGAGGCATCTTCTCCGACTACTAAATGTTCTGAGTTTCACGGGCAACGCCGGGCTATCATGCTAGTTACAGATAAAGAAAAAAAACTTGTGAAATAGAGATGCGAGTTTTTTATGCACCATAAGAATGCAAGCACAACATGCAAAGGTAAATTAATATTCGCTTTATTTTCTGTTGTTCTCTTGTTATTCTCGAACATATAGTTGTTAGAATAAGCCTTGTTTTTTTTTTTTTGTTTTTGTTTTTTTTTTTTGTTTTTGTTTTTTTTTTGTTTTTGTTTTTTTTTTTGTTTTTTGAAAGATCACTATATTACTTGTGCATTTGAATTCAACCTCACTACAGTTGACAAGATTATGAGAATATGGTTAGAACTCTTCAGACAGTTACTTCACTTTTGTCCATCAGTCTTAATTAGCCATCTTCTTTCTTGTTAAATTTCTTACTTCTTCTTTCTTGTTTAATTCTTATTTTTTCTGTGTCGAAAACATTTAACACCAAATTTTAGAGCCTATCTATCTTATTCCGACATTTTTGTAACAGTTTTTGTCCCCCGTAACTAAATTCAAATACATTCGGGATATCTGTTTGAAAAGAAATGTGAACTAATTTGATTTTTTTAACATACAGAAGATATGGATGGGTAAATAAAGACTATAGATAGAACCTTGCAAACTGCAGATGTTATTTTTTTGTGCAAACGAAGCATACAAAAATGAATTGCAACTCGTTTTTTATTTTCTGTAAAATACTGACCTGTTTTCTAGAATGCATAGAACAAACAACCAGATTCTACAAAATTGATGCATCTTTGCCGAGGACACATATCCTGACACCACAGAAATTACAACTCCTTGATGAGGACGCAAAGCCTGGCTCCAAAAAATGATGCCACCTTGCTGAGGACACATAAGCTGACGCTACAAAAAGATATCTTCTTGATGAAAACACATAGCTTGAGACAAGTTATGCTTTCTTGCTGACGACGTACAAACTGACACCACATAAATATGCTTCCTAGTTGATAATGCATAAACACCACAAAAAATGGCTCCTTTCTTAGGACGCATCGATTGACATCACATACTTCCTTGCTGATAATACATACATATCACAAAAAATACCTCCTTTCTATTATCAGGAAGAAAGCATTTTTTGTTGTGTCAATCGCATCGATTGACACAACAAAAAATGCTTTCTTCCTGATAATACATAAACACCACAAAAGATGGCTCCTTTCTGAGGATGCATCGATTGACACCACAAAAAAATGCTTCCTTGCTGATAATACATAGACACAACGAAAGATGCTTCCTTTCTGAGGTCGCATCGATTGACACCACAAAAAAATGCTTCCTTGCTGATAATACATAGACACAACGAAAGATGCCTCCTTTCCGAGGACGCATCGATTGACACCACAAAAAATGCTTCCTTGCTGATAATACATAGACACAACGAAAGATGCTTCCTTTCTGAGGTCGCATCGATTGACACCACAAAAAAATGCTTCCTTGCTGATAATACATACACAACGAAAGATGCCTCCTTTCCGAGGACGCATCGATTGACACCACAAAATTATTATTGCTGATAATACAAAAACACCACAAAAGATGCCTCCTTTCTGAGGACGCATCGATTGATACCACAAAAAATGCTTCCTTGTTGATAATGCATAGACACCACAAAAGATGCCTCCTTTCTGAGGACGCATCGATTGATACCATAAAAAATGCTTCCTTGCTGATGACACAACCTGAAAATACAAAAAATGATGCCTCCTTCATAAGTCTTATTTTAAATCCAGACTGGTCATCTTCCTCACCAGAAAAGCCTTTTCGAAACCCATTTTTGTCGCCGTTGGTCGGACAATTTGACAAATAGTACTGGGTTACATGGTTTTAATAACAATCGTCGAGTGAACAGGCACACAGAATCTTGCCCTATAAACAATCCTCTTCTATAAACCAAAGAAGTAGCTTTTGAACCTGAATGTTGTTTGACACTTTTATATATGACGCCCCCAAATTGACATATTTTTACTTTAATAACAAACTCAATTCTCGCTCAAATCATCTCAAATTTTAAGAAAATTAATGTGCATCTGCCAGGGAGATATATTTGGCTTACCAGTGATAATGACCATGTGCAGTTGAAATGACCGCAATGTTCACCTAATTTGACACTTTGCGATTTTTTTTCTATCTGGCTATGTGAAAAACAGGCATACACTTTTTTCCTACAAGCCTTGAGGAATTTAAACAGAGAATAACTCAGGCATTGGGCTATGTTACGCAAGACATGCTAAAGCGTGTTTGGCAGGAGGTGCACAACCGACTTTACGTGTGTCGTGTCACAGGTGGTGTGCACATTCATCATTTGTGAAGCTTTGTGAAATCGGTAAATCTACCTCCCTGGAATTTTGATACATAAACGTTTTATTGTTCAACATGAAGCCTTCTGGGGACTATCTTTACATAAAAATAAATATTTAACTTCCACGAAACGGCTTCTTTGACTTTTCATGATCTTCAGTGTTAGGTAAACTTTACATAGGGTCTGTCCAAGGGGGTGTCAGAGGCTAACATTGCGCCAAGTTTGGGTTGAAATCTATACAGTATATATATATATATATATATATATATGTTCTCTTCCTTTTGCTTTTTCTTTAATGTGCTACGTTCATTCAGGATGTGGGTGATCATGGCTCTCCACTCTTTTTAACCCTAAGCAATCTTTATCTTTTTAATATCTCTCCCACTGTTATGCCAATCATTTAAGCACTATCATTGGGTTGGTTACTCGCTGCTTTCTCTCTGTCCCTTAATATGTCCTTCTGAATGTCAAATTCTCCAAGTACTCTTTATGTGTCTTAGAAATTTAAATTTTCTTTTTTGATTGTCTATCTGATTCAGTTGTCTTTTTACCTGAATCTGAGTAGAAGTGTTCTTTCTGTTACCATTTTCTTTAAGACTTCCTTGTTGCTTACACACTCAGTCCCGTAAGTGTTAAGTTTTCCAAGCCTTTTCCTCATGTGTCCAAGGAATTTCATCTGTTTTTTTCCTGATTTTGAGTAGAATTGCTTTTTTTCTGTTGCCATTTTCTTTAAGATTTCCTTGTTGCTTAATCGCTCCGTCCATGGAATTCTCAGTATCCTTCTTTAGAACAACAACTTGGAATTCTGGTTTTCTTCTCATCCATGCGAAGATTGTCCAACATTCACTGTCATTTAAGATGATGGGTAACACTTAGTTATTTAGCACTTTGTTTTTAGCGAAAATCTTGGAGAAACTGATTAGGAAGAAACAGCTAAAATTCCTGGGACATGCAATGAGGAAGGAGGGCTTGGAAAACTTGATACTGATAGAGAGAAGGAGAGACAGAGGAAAACAGCGTATAACGTACTTGACTGACCTGAGCAAGTGGATGGCAGAACAGGGGTTGCGTGCTGTAACAGGAGAAAGTGTGCTAAGAGCCATCAGGGATAGGGAGACGCGGAAGGCCATGATCGCCTACGACCTGAAAGGACATTGTGTATAGAAGATTAGGAAATATCTTCAATCATTCAGTTAGGTGTCATAGGTGATACACACTTGGGTGATCATGTCTCTTTCGATTCACGATTGGCTTGGCAGGTTTTCTTGCAGTAGGTTACCATTTACAATAGACTGGTTGCCGGCAAAGTCTGTAGGACCCAATCTATTCTGCTATTTAAAATTATTTCATACCACTATTGATAATTGTCAAAGATTGACTAAGCAGAAAATTCTCCTACAATAGGTTTCTATTTCTTACGTACCTTAAAAATTTTAACTATCTCTTCCTGATTGGTCAGTTAAGTGCCATGCAGGATACACATTTTGGTGATCATGTCTCGAAAGATACATGATTTACTGGGCAGAAGTTTTCCCGCAGTAGGTTGCCATTACTGTCTGTGGTGGACTGGTTGCCAACCAAAGCTATAGAACTCAATCTGTCCTGCTGTTAAATCCATAGCTGGAGAGAAGAGATGGATTAATACCTTTCTCAAGGGTATTTGCGCGTAAGTGAATGCAACGAATATCAACTGGTATTCGAATTCGGCTCTTCGATTTGTCGTTCCGAGTCGATATCCTCTGCACCATATCGCCCTGATATTAAGTCTAAATATCACTTTCGCTTCCATTCTCTTCAAAACCTTGTCGTTGCTCAAATGTTCGGTTCGTGGTAACCCCAGCATTCTTTTGTGGAACCACATTTCTTTTGTTTCGTGTCTCTTCATCTGCGACGAGATTGTCCAGCATTCAGTGCCATAGCTGAGAACTGATATTACATAAGTTATGCACTCCTTTCTTTCGCTTTTGTAACGCTTCTTTAGCTACTAGGCCAATGCATGTTCAAACGCAGGTGTCGCATTTTCGTTACTTATTTTTCATGTCCCGTGTCCCTTCAGAACATAGGCAAACATGGACTTCCACTTGGCTCTGTCTCTTGTCGCTCCCAATATTTTTCTCTTGGTATCTCTTGTAAGCCTCGATCCGCCATCCACTTGCCCAGACCTCACAAGTACGTCGCGTGCTGCTTTCCTCTGTCTTTCCTTCTCTCTATCCGACCTGTGAGTATTAAATTCTCCAAGCCCCCCTTCCCCATTATGTGTTCCAGAAATCTAATTTGTCTCTTCCTGATATTAAGTATGAGTTTTTTTTTCTCGTTTGCATTCTTTTCAACATCTCATCGTTGCACACGTACTCCGTAAGAGCGTATGATCGATTAGACGCAGTGGATCTTTTTCTCAACGAGCAAACAATAAATAAATAGAAAAAAAAGGGAAAAAGAAAATATTCAGAAGACCGTATAGCCGAAAATTTTAACACGCCATGGATATAGACAGGCCTACAGATGAGGCAAATACACTTCAAATTTAGGATATTGCCAGTAAACGTAATTTTAATTATTACGGGAAATACCTCGAATAATCACATTATTCGAATGGAAAATAAAATATAAAATTACCTTTCTACCGGTTTTAAAAGAATCCTAATTGGGAATTACATTTAGCAGGTGAAACATGCCATTTTATAATATTATGAGATCTGTCTATACTTCTGAGATGAGGTAGTATTTACATTATATACATTGTTCAGACTGGTGTCCTCATTTTTATTTCCATGTTTATGACGTTTCGGCCGTTGTAAGCTCCAGGAACTCTATAAAAAAAAAACATTACCTGAGACTTGTTCATCAAACAAATTGTCTGCTACGTGAGTAATCCGAAGGCGTATTAGGATGACCATTTCAAACGCCCTAGAAGAGTATTGAGAGACAGGAAAAAGGTGCTGAGCTGTTACGTGATATCCGTTCTCCTATATGTCGACGAATGCTAGACCATCTCCCCAGAGATGGAGATGTGGTGCTACACAAGGATGCTGAGGGTATCTGTTGTGGGATTTCCCCCTTTTGTATATTATAATGAACTCGACTGAGTGTACATATGATCCTGCCATATAGAGAACAGCAGAGTGGAAGATCTGGAAACAACTGCAGTCGGCATTTGCCTCTGCTGCTATTGACACTGTCAGCTCTTTGCCTTCGAGTAGAGAGCGCTCTCTGCTTTCGGACAGAAAGCACTAACCCAGTCGTGGTTCCGCCGAAGGGTAGAATCACGACTGGGGAAAGATAGACATATTTTTGGCCTAGCTATATGACCGGGAAGGCCCACATTAAAAAGACCTTGTGTCACATCTCGCCTTACTTGCGAAGGTGGGTAAATAACGTTGAAGATCTGGAATCTTAGTTGTAGTTGCAGTACAGTGGAGAGTAATTCGTAGAGATCCGTTACAGTTATCGAAGCGTTTCGATAGATATCGAAGTTACCCAGAGACCAGATTAGCTCTGAGCTCCACTCAGCTAGAATAAGTTACCCGGACATACTATTTCACCTCAAGATTTGTATATATTTATTTCTACTAATAGTATCCCTGAGTTTACTAACCCGCGTTCCAGTTTGTATATTACGTTCAATATAACTTACTTTTCTATCTCTCGCGTTTTGTTGTTCATTATTTTGGCGGTTCCTTCTCCGGAATTGGAGAGAATGGAAACAAAAAGGAAAGTTCAGGAAGCGACAGATGATGTTTCTGGAACACGTAACGAGGAAGGAGGGCTTGGAGAATCTGATACTAACAAAGCAGATAGAGGAGAGAAAAACAGCGCGTGAGAAACTTGACGGACTTAAACAAATAAGCAGAGTTTGAGAGAAATAACCACATAAAATATATTAAAAACTTCAAGAAACAGGAAGATGTGGAGGGCTATGATTGTTTACGTTCTGACGGGACACGTCACATACAAGAAGATATAGGGTTAATCCACCCAAACTTGGCGTAAAAGCAGATAAAAAATGGAAAATAAACTAATAGCAAACAAATATATACATAGATAACGCACAAATAAATCCATGAAAATTATCGTAATATTATTGGGAACTGTAGTATTAATTCCACTGGGAGTATTAGATTTCAAGTCATCCAATGGTTATTTGACTATAGTATAGATTATCAATTTACTTATTTTATCGGCAATTTGTTATTCTTAAATCTACACCAAAAGTAAATCTCTCATCTCTTCAATAGAATAACTGTTATTACTCACTGAATCAGTGAGGAGGCAACAAATATATCTCAAGGACGATCGCATTCGATATTTGAAAGGCTTTTGACAATGTATAGCAAAAAGTATTACTGCGCAATCTCTCTAGCTATTTAACCGTTATTTCCATCCGCAAATCTCCATAAATTATGCCTCTTATTTTGTGATCAACCACTTCGAGTGGCTCTTGGGCCTTGTACAGATTGAACATTATTTAAAAAACAAACATCAGTCAGTCAGTTAAGTGCCATACGTAATACACGCTTTGGGTGATGATGTCTCAAAAGAAACATGACTGACTGGGCAGAGTTTATCCTGCAGTAAGTTGCCATTGCTTTCTGCGGTAGACTGGTTGCCGACCAAGGCTATAGAACCCAATTTGTCTTATTATTTAACCCATAACTGGAAAGAAGAAACGGATTAATACCTTTTCCAAGGGTATTTGTGCGTAAGTGAATGCAAGGAATTCAACTGGAATTCGAACTCGGCTCCCCAATTTGTCGTTCCGAGTGGTCGATATCTACTGCACTACAACATTCCCCACCCCACCAAAAAGACATAATTACTCAGTTTTCTTACAGACTTTGCACCTAAAACACTTTTTAATTGATATTTGTTTCTGTGGAACTGACTCCCAAGAGGTTGTTTTCCTTTTCACGACAATCTTAACTTGCTCAAGTCTAGAGTTAACCGTTATTTTCCCACACCTATCTGCATCAGCTGTACCTTTTACTCTGTACCTCCTTGTTGTCGGAGCTTCAGAATATGCCGACTGTACCTCTGCAGAGGGTAAAAGTCCCCAAAGAACCACCTGTTTGCCATGGGTCGTGAGCCCTGATGCTTGAGAACTGGATCCTGGTGGTTAAAAATTCTAGAAGTTGGGCTATATATTTCTAAACTCCAACACACCACTTTGGCCACTGCTTGAGCTAGATAGGTGGTTGGAGAGGCCCGATCCAATCAACCGGATGGTCATGTCAAGCCCGCAGTCAGACGAACCTATCAAAACAAACAAAAACTGCTCACATTTACCATATCAAACATTAACCTGGCTTCGTAAGGGAGTGACAATCAGACTGGGAAGAAAGGCATCTGACATGGCGGTTCCAGCCTCTGAGTAAAGCCTAAACACGTGAGTGGATGATCCCGGATATAATTTGTGCTTGGAACCCTCCCCACGTTTCAGTATACCAATCATGTAGCCCTGAAGGAATTAAGTGGATGAGATATCCCCTTCAACATTTCCCTCATATGGGGCCCCGAGGTGGGTGGGGAACATGGCTGATGAAAATTAATAAAGTATGAGCACAAAAACCAAGAGACTGCACATTGCTATAGAAACAGAATGTGGCAGAGAAAATCAATAAAGGAAAAAAAAATTCGAAATCCATAGCAATAGAACCAATAGAAGACAAACTAATGACGAAGTTGTCACCTTTTTGTAATAGAAAAAAATTTAAGCATCTCGGATAACTCCAAAAAGTGAACAAAAATAAGTTACTGGTAGGATTCAAATAGAAAATATGACGCTGAAACTCTACTAAGGATAACCAAATTTCATGATAAGGGTCTACACACACCAATTTTTAAATTCCCTCAAAGGCGTGGTGAGAACTGAAATTTTACTACGTATACTAGAGGAGATTAAGAACAATAAATCTAACAAAAAACATAACACAAATAGACAAACAATACCCAAATCATTCTTTAAACGTCATACTAAAGCAAATACAAGAGAATGCAGAGAAGCAGTTAAAACCAGGAAAAATGCTAAAAATATTTTAATACAAAACAATTACAAACAACCTACAAAAGTACAAACAACCTACAAAAGTACAAACAATCTTGAGCAAAAGCAGGCTGTATGATCAAAAACTGCCAAATGAGCATCTTGGCAAAACTACGTCTCCAGACAAAACAACAAAATGAGTAGAAAAGCATAATCAAGCTACAACAGATCATTAAACCAAAACAAATGGCGGTAAATGAACTGTAAAAGTAGCAGCTAACCTAACAGTAAAAGAATTTTAAAGAAACTCCTCAACAAATCACTACGCTCCCAAATTTTAAAAGCATAAAAACATTATGAGACAAGACAAAAACTTACATTCACTTCAAACCCTAAAGAAGAATACAATATTCTCTTTACTATGACAGAACTGAAAGAAAATGTCTGAACTCTGCAACCGATCCAGATGAAATTCATTACCAATTTCTAAAACACCTCCCAGAAAAGTCTCTTTTAAAACTTCCCCAGATCTTCAATGATACATTGTGATCAGAGATATTTCCAAAAACTGTGGTGAGTCTGTCATTGTTCCAATTTCTAAACCCAGCAAAGATCATTCCAACCCCAAATCTACCGACCCATTGCACTAACAAGTTGTATTTGCAAGACAATGGACAAAAGAGTAAATACTGAACCGATGTGGTACCTGGAGAGAAACAATCTCTTATCTAGCTATCAAAGCGGATTCTAGAAAAATCCAAGGAACCAACGATGAACTTGTACAGCTAGAATCTTTTATTCGTAATGGCTTTGTTCGAGGTCATCATGTGGTATCAATATTCTTTGATCTTGAGAAAGTGCGGAACTACATGGAAGTATGGTATCCTCAAAGACATACACAAGGTGAGAATGGAAGAAAAAATGGCTATATTCATCCAAAACTTCGTATCGAACCGAACATTCAAAGTACGAAATGGAAACACAACATCAAACACAAACGAACAAAAAGCAAGAGTACCTCAAGGTAGCATTTTATTGTTTACATTAATTATTCTCAAAATAAAATAGTATTATTAAAACCATTAGTACAGTAATTGAAAATCCATATAAGTAGATGATATCTCAATATCATATTCATCACCAAACATACCTTCTCTTAAAGATATGTACAAACATGTTTAAACAGGATTGAAAAATGGACAAAACAAAAACTATTTGTACGCATTTCTGAAAAAAACAAAAAAAAAAACAAGGATACCACCTCGATCCAGAATTAAAATTCAATGGACACTTAATTTTCATAGTTCAATAAATAAAATACCTGGGAATCACACTCGATAGCAAACTTAACTTCAAGGTGCACATTGATTACCTTAAACAAAAATGGCCAAAGCATTTGAATCTTCTAAAAAGTAATATCAAAACTGAATTGGGGTGCCAACCAAAAAGTAATGCTCATAATATATAGGTAACCCATCAGATCAAAATTAGACAATGGGTGAGTCATCTACAGTACCACACGTAAGTCCTATCTTTAAAAAACTACAAAGTCTACGAAATCAAGGTCGGAGATGAAGTCGAATTGGCTGCTCGACTAAAGTCACTTTTCACCGACAGAATGTGGCTCTCTTCTGTTTTTTCTACAAATATTTTTACGGCTTCTGCTTTGATGAGCTCATCTCTCCGGTGCCCCGACTACTCGAATTTACTCGAGCTACTAAATTCACAAATAGGTCTCACCTTTTACCGTCAAGACAGTCAATAGCAACTGTCAATTATACTCTGTTAGTGTCTTTTCTCGCACTTCTCATCTGTGGAACTCCCTTCCATATACTTGCTTCCCTGATAGCTACAATCTCCAAAAGTTTAAGTGCAACATCAAGTGCCATCTTTTATCTTTTTGATTCCCATCTTTCTCTTATCCTTTCTTCGACATCTTTTTCCTTTACCTTTCAATTTTTTATTTGCTCTCGTCTCTTATAACCCTCTGTACACCAGTGGCAGTACTGCCTTGCTTGGAGTGAAACAAGTATAAAAAACGATGTGCGTTGTGATGCAAGGGATATCGGCTCGGAACGAGAAATCGGAGAGCTGAGTTCCAATTCCAGTTGAATTCTTAGCATTCACTTACGCACAAATATCCTTGGGAAATGTATTAATCTATCTAGTCTTCTTCCAGCTATGGGTTGAATAACAGGACAGAGTGGGTTTTGTAGCCTTGGTTGACAACCAGTCTACCGCAGAAAAAATAGTAAGCTACTTCGGGAAAATCTTCGGTAAATTTTTGTTTTGCTCTCCTTCAAATATTTCGAAAACATCCTTAATTCCGTGCAAATGTATATGCTGAACTCAAATCGATAATTGTTTATTGAAGAAACCTACCTTTTTTTTTCGTGTTATCGACCAGAAATAAATCGGACTATATCTCACCCTTTACCACCGCTGAATGACTTGAGGCATAGGATACTGAATTCGTTCTATTTACTCCCTTTTTTAACAATTACTCTGAACTCATTATCCGCGTATTAATCGCAAAATATAAGTAAAAAACCCGAAAAATCGGAAATCTACGCGTAAAGTCAGTCTGCAGTGAATAATACTTTCTAACTGTGGTTAAGGGGTGAGATAAACAGCAACAAGAAGTTCCATATTTTCCTTCTCGATAAAATGAAAAGAAAGGTAGGTTTCTTCAATAAACAATTATCGATTTGCGTTCAGCATGTACATTTGCACTGAAATAGAGATGTTTTAGAAAGATTTGAAGGGGTAAAGGCCTTCGGGGAAGAAAACAAAAATTTACCAAATCTTCTGTCTAGTCAATCATGGATGCAAAACGTGTATCACATATGGTCCTTAACTGAGGGAATTAAAATCGTTTCCCACAACAAGATTTTCTGGTGAGTGGGGTTTGCTTAGACAAGGAGCTAAACCTAAACATATTTATAAATGTAACTTTGTCTGTGTGTGTGTGTGTGTCCGTTACCTATAGACTCCGAAACGACTGAACCAATTTTCTTGAAAATTTACACAGTTGTACTATAAGCGTCTGCGAGTGTTCTTAGCTAGGTTTTGTGTCAAGGTATCCCCGATAAATATCGAAAATCGATAATCGAAAAAATCGGCTTATAGAAGGAGTGGTCCGATTTAAATCAAATTTGATACACTCATAGACAAAGACATAAAAAACGATATTCAGAAGTTTCAAGGTTGCAGTTCTTACAATAGTGCAGAAAATTTGATATCGATACTAGGAAATCAAAAGTTGACTTACATCCTTTCATTTTTCTTACAGTTTACGGTTTCGCTTTAACTGGAAACAACTATTGTTTTTTAGTCTTTCGTGCCAACGTCCAAAGAGTCTGAGCTCCAGGATCATGGATTAGTTTTAAAGCTTTCATTACACCCGAGCAACGCCAGGTTATACTGCTAGTTAAAGATAAGAACTGTCAAATGACAGATGCTTTTCTGCCTGCCATCAGCATGACGCTAGGCTCTAGGAAATTGGCCAGGAATTTTTAACTGACTTAAAGTGAAACGACTACATTGAATCAATAGCGGCACCTACTGCAAGGAAATTCGGGTCACTGGATCGTGCAAGAATTTTTTTTTTTTGTCAGAATCCATCTTGCACATTTACAAATTATATTATCACCCCTAGGATATGTCCAGGTTTGCATGCAGCCATTTTTATTATATATTAAAATATTGCTCCAAGCAAAGCATTTTACTGTCAGTTTTGCATGTGTTACATAGGAAAGTTATGAGAAAGAGTGATAGGTTATAGGGGGTGTTAGGAAGTGGGTAAGAGAAGGATGAGAATATAATGAGTCGAGTGGACGGAGAAAGGATCATGAGAGAGAGAGGATGCAGGTTAGTGAGATAGGAGATGACAACTGACTTTACATTTAACTTCTTGGAGATTGTAGCTGTCGGGAAAGAAAGATAAGTCAGTCGGTGTATGTCCTTTCCGGGCTAACATTCTCGGCTGACATGAGGCAGAAGTCTATAGTGAATCAATTACCTTGTCTGCTGTTTCGTCATTGGGTTGTGCTAAACAATAGTTCTTGTACGAGTCCATCTTGCACACTTATAAGTCTACCATTCGTCGTGGATCGAATCCTGCTGCCATATTTTGTCCTCTTGATGTACACCCCGAGATTCTTGACAAAATCCAAAAAAGGATCTGTAATGTAATCGATCCTAACCTGTCATCTCGACTTCAGTCACTTTTCCACCTACGCCGCGTGGCTTCTCTTTGTCTTTTTATACAAATTTTTTCATGGCAACTGCTCGGGTGAGGTTTTTTTCCCCTGATGCCCCAGCTGCATGAATTTAAGCGTACTACTAGATTTGCTTTGTGGTGCAGTGAATATCGACTCGCAACGACTAATCGGGTACATAGCAGAATAAGAATGTGTGTTGTGGTGCAGTGGATGTCGGCTAGGAACTAGAAATCGGGGAGCCGAGTTCGACTTCCAGTTAAATTTGTTGCATTCACTTACGCGCAAATATCCTTGGGAAAAGTATTAATCCATCTTTTCCCTCCAGTTACGGGTTACATAATAGGACAGTCTACCGCAGAAAGAAATGGCAACCTACTGCGAGATAATCTTCTGCCCAGTCAGTCATGTCTCTTTTGGAACATGATCGCCCAAACGCAGCGAATGGATCTCTTTTTCGGTGACTTTTCATAGCGAGAAGACGTATTCTTTTCGCTCCTACCGGCATGTGGGTACCACAACTACAGACACTGAAGGTTTCTTTAAACTCTTAACATTATATTTAATTTCTCATTTTTTACTTTTGTAAAATGTCCTGTCAATATGTTTGTTAATATTTCTTTGTTCAAATTCTATAACTTGAGACAAGTGCGCCAATAATTGTTAGCCGGTCAAATATATTATAAAATCTTATCAAAAGTGTTGAAGCTTGCAACATGGGATACAGTTACTAGTCCCACGTCTAAGAAGTTTCGAATTCGAATTGTCCTTTTTCTAGGCTGTTGAAAATCAAGGCTAGATAACGCCGTTATTGAAAATAAATGGAATCCTAACTTTTCAATGGTTAGTTAGTTAAGTGCCATACGTGATACACGCTTGGGCGATCATGTCTCCAAAGAGACATGACTGACTGGGCAGAAGATTATCCCGCAGTAGGTTGCCATTGCTTTCTGCGGTAGACCGGTTGCCGACCAAGGCTATAGAACCCAATCTGTCCTGTTATTTAATCCATAACTGGAAGGAATAGGCGGATTAATACATTTCCCAAGGGTATTTGCGCGTAAGTGAATGCAAGGAATTCAACTGGAATTCGAACCCGGCCCTCCGATTTCTCATTCCGAGTCGATATCCACTGCGCCACAACGCACATTCAATGGTGTTTGTCCAAAATCGGACGTTACTGCCCCGAGAGAATTGTGAAATCGGTACGCCGGTTGCACTTTTGCGCTAATCGCCATAACGGTATGCGTTACTCCTTCGTATATTAGACTTTGTTATTTATATTTTATTGTTGCCTCTTTTTTTAACCACTTCACCCCAAACAAGGCTATAATGTGTAAAAGGACACAGTGGGTTACAGGGATCGAAAAAGAGTGAGAAGATTTTAGTGTGGAGAAGTGAGAAAAAAGGGGGAAGAAACAGGTTTCAAGTGACTGCAAAAAGGTTTATATTAGTTTAAGTTTTTTTTTTCCATTTCCATTGTCTCTCTAAAACCTTGTTAATCCTCGCATGTTCAATCTAGGGTAACCTCAGCATCCTTCTGTAGAACCACATCTCTGTTGCTTGAAGTCTTTCCTTCATCTTTGAGTAGATAGTCTATTATTCACTGCAAAGGGGCTTGCATAAGTATAAGTTTCCTTTCCATTTCCATTCTCTCCAAAACCTTGTTGTTCTTCATATGTTCAGTCCATGGTAACCTTAGCATCCTTCTGTAGAACGACATTTCTGTTGCTTCAAGTCTTTGCATCATCTTTGAGTAGATTGTCCTGCATTCACTGCAAAGGGGTTTAGATAAGTATGTTTCCTTTCCATTCCATTCTTTCGAAAACCTTGTTTTTCCTCACATGTTCAGTCCATGGTAACCTCAGCATCCTTCTGTAGAACCCCATCTCTGCTGTTTCAAGTCTTCGCTTCATCTTTGAGTAGATAGTCCATCATTCACTGCAAAGGGGTTTACATAAGTATAAGTTTCCTTTCCATTTCCATTCTCTCCAAAACTTTGTTGTTCCTCACATGTTCAGTCCATGGTATCCTCAGCATCCTTCTGCAGAACCACATTTCTGTTGCTTCAAGCCTCTCCTTTAACTTTGATGAGATTGTCCAGCATTCACTACCATATTGAAGAAAAGACATCACATTGCAATCCAGTACTCTTTTATTTGCTTCCAGAGAAATTCTTCTGTCTTTCAATATTCTACTTCGCTTTTGGAATGCATCTTTGGCCATGCGCATCCGCCTTCGGATCTCAGTGTCGCACTTTCCATCCTCTGTTAAAACATTTAACAGGCTCTTCAATTTCTATACCTGCTTGATTATAGCATCTCCAGTTTATAATTGGCATTTCGAGCAGTCTTGATTATTGGATTGGTTGGTTGTTTTTATGGCCAATCAACCTCGGCGGTAGTAATACATTTTCTTTTCGAGTATCAAGATTCATTGAGATTTTTTTTAAAGGGCAGGGGCCCCATGTTCTACCCTGTTATTTAACCCATAACTGGAGGGAAGGGACGGATGAATACCTTTCCCAAGGGTACCAGTGCTTAAGTGAATGCAGGGTATTCAAATGGAATTCGAACTAGGCTCACCGATTTCTCTTTCCGAGAGGATATGCACTGCACTACAACGCACATCCGTCACTATACGCTTGCAGCACCTGGTATTCCCAAGCGGTCACTCATCTAAGTACTGACCAGGCTCAACGTTGCTTAACTTCGGTGATCGAGCGAAAACCGGTGTATTCAACGTGATATGGTGATTTGATTATTGGAACGATTATCATCATTTTCAGCACTGGTTGCTTTGTTAAGAGTCTGTTGGGTTTAAGTATTTATTTAATGATGTCTCTTCTTAGCTATGTGCATTGTGGTGCAGTGGCTATCAACTCGAAACGAGTAATAAGAGAGCCGAGTTCATATTCCAGTTAAATACGTTGCTTTCACTTAAGCACAAATCTTTAGGGAAAGGTATTAATCCGTTTCTTCTCCCTCCAGTTATGCGCTAAATAGCAGGACAGATTAGGTTTTATACCGTTGTTTGGCAACCAGTCTACTTCAGAAAGTAATGGCAAGCTACTGCTGGAAAATCATCTACCCAGTTAGACATAACTATTTCGAGACATGATCGCCAACCGTGTAGGACTTAACTGACTTATTGGCTATAACCTTATTAGCTGTCGGTTTTGATTTATTTATTATTTTTTTTTTTTTTTTTTTTTGCGTCGATTCTAACTTTCAGGTTAACGTCGGAGTCAATTTCTATTAAACCCAAAATCAAGACGTCATTTCCCGAAGCGTACATTTTCAATTTCCATTCAATAATGAAGGAATTCACTTCAATTTCAACTTTTAATCACTTTAAAATATAAATAACAGACACCGGCTTCACTAAGCAAATTACATGACGATACGTGCTCAAAATAAAATCGAATTTTAATTAGTACCTAGATGGCTGACTGCTTGAGAATGTTAGATGCTGTAAGCTTGGATGTGTGGTTGTTGTAATGGATAGTCAGTTAAGTGCCACACGTAATACACGCTTGGGCGATCATGTATCGAAAAAGACATGACTGCCTGGGAAGGAGGTTATCCCGCAGTAGATTACTATTGCTTTCTGCGGTAGACTGGTTGCCAGCTAAGGCTATTGAACCCAATATGTTTTATTATTTATGGCTGCCAACCAGTCTAACGCAGAAAGCAATGGCAAACCTACTGCAGGATAATCTTCTGCCCAGTCAATCATGTCTCTTTCGAGTCATGATCGCCCAAAGTGTGTATCACGTATGGCACTTAACTTAATATATGAATTATTTTAGTATGGGAAATATGTATGTCATATATATTTTTATAGTAACAGGAGATTATGAATTAAACCATTTTGTTTAGTCGTATTGCGTTTATGATAAAATCGAATTTTCGGTTGGCGGTGACTTTTTTTATGAATTAAAACAATGCTATTATTTTTAGCAAATATACATCGATTTATGAGACAGAAACATGGGGGTTGCAAAATAAGTCATAACCTTAATCTCAATCTAAACTTACTTATAAATGGAACTTTGTGTGTGTCTGTATGTGTGTCCGTTACCTATAGACTCCGAAACGGCTGAACCAATTTTCTTGAAAATTTACACAGTTGTACTATAAGCGTCTGCGAGTGTTCTTAGCTAGGTTTGGTGTCGAGGTACCTCTGATAAATATCGAAAATCGATAATCGAAAAATTCGGGTTATAGAAGGAGTGGTCCGATTTTAATCAAATTTGATACACTCATGGACAAAGACATAAGAAACGACATTCAGAAGTTTCAAGGTTGCAGTTCTTACAATAGTGCAGAAAATCGATAATATATATATATATATATATATATATATATATATATATATATAAGCTTTTATTACACCCGAGCAACGCCGGGCTATACTTCTAGTAAGTCATAACCTTAACATACATAAAAATTTCATTAAAGACGACTAACTGCGATTAAGATGTTTATTTATTTTTACCTTATGTTCTTATGAGTTTTTCCTTTATTTTTCTGGACATGAAGTGTTTTTAAATAATGCTGCCATATCTACCACATTTCTTTAGTGTTTTTGTTGTGGATAACATTTTTCATGCTGACGGATGCAAAATGCTTTTTGACTAAATTTTTATCAACATTTTGCTGGCCGTATAATTGTGCATTTTAGCTATTTTACAGTTATGTTCACCTTATACAAAACCCTGGAGCAACTCGAAGTAGATGGGTTACAAGACCCAATTTATGCGGATAGTTAGGGAAGATAACGGTTAGCCCTAGGCTTGAATAGGTAGTGATTCCGAAATGTAGGTTACCATTCGCAGACTTGAATCAAGTCAAAGGAAGAATTAAACAGACTTGAAAAACAATGGGTGTAATTGAAAAAAAAAAAGTTAACCGTTCAAAATGTGTTCAAAGAAAAAAAATAATAAAATTCGTGTTTTTTACTGATCTTTCGATTGGGTTAAAAAAAATCTTTTGAATCACATAACTATACCAAGTCCAGAGAAAAAATTTGCAAAACTAAACAGTGGAAAACTTTTTATCGAAGTTGTATCTTTCTGAGGCGTATTTGTCCATACAAGATGAAGAATGTTCCGAATTAATAATGATAAATAGGCACAAGGGATTGTATATGTTCAACTGAATTCCTTTTGGAATAAAAATGGCTCCAGCCATATTTCAACAGGCTATGGACAATATGTTTGCAGATTGTGATATCGCAGTTGCTTATCTGGATGATATATTGATTAAAATTGTATTTAAGAAACAACAATTCGAGTACGTAAAAGTTTGTTTTTTTTTTTGTTTTTTTAAATACGAGAGTACGGTTTGAAATTCAACGAGGAAAAGTGCGAATTGTTTTTTCCTTAAATCAAGTACCTAGGACGAATTATTGACAAAAATGGTCGTCAACCAGATCCGTCGAGAGCAAGTGCAATTAAGAATATGCGTTACTAGACTACAAGCATTTCTAGGATTAACAAATTATTATCAACTCTACATACCTAACATGCAAAATTTGATAGCCCCACTAAACACATTGCTTATAAAGAGGAGAGGTAAAATGGAACTGGACTAAGTGTCAAAAGGCGTTTGAAGAAATCAAGAAACGCACTACGATCCGAAAAGAGAAATCGTATCGGCTTCAGATGCAAGTGACTGTGGTATCAGTCAGTTGAGTGCCATACGTGATACACGCTTGGGCGATCATGTCTCGACAGAGGCATGACTCACTGGGCAGAAGATTACCCCGCAGTAGGTTGCCATTGCTTTCTGCGGTAGACTGGTTGCCGACTAAGGCTATAGAACCCGATCTGTCCTGTTATTTAACCCATAACTGGAAGGAATAGGATTAATACCTTTCCCAAGGGTATTTGCGCGTAATTGAATGCAATGAATTCAGCTGGAATTCGAACTCGGCTCTCCGATTTCTCGTTCCGAGCCGATATCTAATGCACCACAACGACTGTGATATAAGAGCTCTAATTCTGTATAATGATAACTGTAGCATGAGAGTCGTCGCACATGGCAAAAAAAAAAAAAACTACAGCTAAGGAGGTGTTAGCAATAATATTTGCAATGAAAAGATTTCACAAATTTATATACAGAAGTTCTTTTCGTTTACAGGCAGACCACAGAAATAAGAAAGAAAATATAGCAATCGCAATACGGATAACGCTGAATCCCAATACACCGGCAGAATTGATATTCGCAAGAAAAATTAAATCAATGTTCGACAAGTTGTTACCAGCTCAGAACAGAATAAAAAAGAATAACAAAAAAGATAAACTATTTACAAAGGGGGCAAGAAAGTGTTTATGTTTTTCAGGATATGTAAGAAAGGAAAGGAAATGTGGGAAAATGGCGTAATAATGTCATGAATTGGAACAATGATTTATATAGTGAAATGAAAAAATGTCAACACAAAAGGCATTGGAATCAGTTAAGGAATCGCTTTACTGAAGAAAGGCCCGCAAGAAAAGAAAACCTATGCAAGTTATGTA
This sequence comes from Ascarosepion bandense, assembly GCA_037127315.1. NCBI lineage: Eukaryota > Metazoa > Mollusca > Cephalopoda > Sepiida > Sepiidae > Ascarosepion > Ascarosepion bandense. Next base: position 604,636 of record JBBBDQ010001490.1, read on the forward strand.
TGATAACTTTAATATGCCAACAACCCAATAATTTGTTGAAAGTACTATATGAGTCCAGAAAAAGAAAACGTTTAGAAAAGCTAGGGTTTGACATAAAACTAAAGAAATACGAAGTCTAATACATGGCGATCTCGTCCGAAAGAGCGTGTAGCGAATACTAAAAAAATAAGTTAAAATATTGAAGAAAATAAAAATCTTTAATAGGAGGAATATTGTGAAGTAAATAAGACACCCACGATAACACAAATGAACTAGGCATAACGCCTTAAATAATAAACCAGGTCTGAACGAACTCAACTTTGAAAGACTATTTGCCTTCGGGCGGAAACGAAATAAGAAAAAGAGGGAACAACTGTTATATCATATCAATATTTTAAATGGCAATGTAGGCTGAAAATTTTCGTCACAGATGAAGAGAAGCCTTGAAGCAACAGATGTGGTTTTCAAGAAAGATGCTGAAACACCCATAGACTGAACATGTCAGGAACGAAGACTTCAACCCAAGCAAGGCGATAATGCCACTAAGACTCAAGGAGCGACTTGGAGTGTAAGAGAATGAAAAGACTTCTGAAGGGACCGGAAACCAAATTCTAAACAGGGATTTAGGACCCGTTTTTAAGATTTGGTTTTACATCTAAAATACTTTTTGGCTTTGAATAACCTGCAAAGAGTTGATAAGCCGTAAAAAACAAACCATACGATATGCCGCTAAAAAAAATCAATTAATCAATCGATCGATTAACCCGACTATGATCTCTCGTTGCTGTTTCCACTGTTTGGAATTTAACGTTTTCCTAATTGTATACTTGCTACCAGGCAAGGCTAGAGGGCCAAATCTACCCTGCGTAATTAAATTTGGGGTGTCGACAAAACGACAATTTTGTCAGTTACTCTCGGCCAGTCTGTGGCATGCGCTGCGTCTCCTTCCACGCACGCACACACACACCGCGGAGTCTTCAACCGAATGTAATCTTTACATTCCGTCTGCGATGTGAGACATCATTTCTCGGGCGGTGGTTCAGATAACTAACATGCTTGCTCCCCCGCCAATGCTTGCGACAGGTGTGAGGTCGCGTACTTCTTCATTCGGTGTTCAGGAGTAACTCCATCCCAGATCGGCCTACAACTAGTGTGAACGTTTGTTTGAAATGTCTATACCAGGTTCATGCCACATTTGTTATTCAACCCATAGCTGTGGGAGAAGAAATCAAATCATGCCTTTTCCAAGCTAGAAAGTGAGTCAATTAAGTGCCATACACGATACATGCTTTGGGCGATCATGTCTCTGAGACATGACTGACTGGGCAGTAGTTTGCCATTGCTTTCTGCGGCAAACTGGTTGCCAGCCAAGGCTATAGAACCCAATCTGTCCTGTTATCTAACCCATAACTGGAAGGAAGAGACGGATTAATACCTTTCCCAAGGGTATTTGCGCGTAAGTGAATGCAACGAATTTGGCTGGAATTCGAACTCGGCTTCCCGGTTTCTCGTTCCGAGCCGATATCTACTGCACCACGATGCATATCCGAACGCAGTAGACTGGATCGGAATTTGAACTCGTTCTGCCGAACACATTTAATAACTGTTACGCTACCCGTATACCCCGTATTGTGCTAATCAAGTAACGAAATGACAGTTGTCGACATAAGCAAAACAAGTCAGAAAAGACTCCAAATAAATGAAAGTAGAATTTTCAAAGACTCGTAAGTGGTATTCAATAGTTTCTCCTGATATTTCCTAAGTGGATCGTATTCCTTTCGTCTGAGAGTTGGTGTCATTTAACTGATGGGGAAGTTTTATGAATGAAAATAGTGTTCACTACAGTATAATTTGCCATTTTCAGACAAATACTTCCGGTTGGTGAGAGCTATTCTTGGCTTCTGTGAAAGAGTCAACACAATCACTCCTTGAGTTGCCCCATTATGTTACTAAAAAGAAGAATAGCCACTGAAAGACTTCTTTCTAACTCGCTGTTTATATCTTCTTCTACAGAGTGCGATAGCTAAATTGCCGCCATTTTATATTTTTGATCTCGCGTACGCTCGTTGGTTGTTTTTGATTTTGTCTACTACCCATTGTAGTAGAGTCAGTTGGGCACCGTCTGTGAGAAAGAGACGCAACTGATAGATGATTTGGATCCCCACCCACCACAAAAACTGGCAGGTATTTCTGCTTTGTATTAACAATCTGCCTAATATGGGTAGATTTTGTTTTTACAGCTTATCAACCCTTAGTGGAATATCTTTTTGAGAATAACAATTGATTTTTCCCGAATAAAATAAGTCCTACGATTTAACACTGGGGTAGAGTGTAGAAGCGATATATTCAGGCCTTTCCTAAGGTTATTTGCGCGTAAGTGAATACAACGAACTGGAATTCGACCTCGGATCTCCGATTTCTCATTCAGTGCCGCTGTCCGTTACACCAATCACACATCTGAAATGCCTAAAAACATATCCAAATCGTTAGTAATATCTATACAAAGCATACTTACTTCACCCTTTGCTAAGAAAGGCGTTCTGCTTAAACAGCTTCTTCTCAAGAACCTCTACCTTGTGGAACTGACTCCCTGACGTTCCCAATCACTATTCCCCGTCTGATGATGAAACTTTACCAGCTTAGTTGTTGAGTTACTAAAGCCATTTTGCCTCGTTGTGCTGTTAAAGACAGGTCGGGGGAGATATCAACTAGAAAAACTCTGATCATCTAGATTTTTGGAGGTGCGCCTATAAACTGTGTTATCCTCTGCATAGATATTTAGTAATAGTCTGATTTTTATCATTCCAATTAAGGCAATAAAGCTACTAAGATGCAAGTGGTTACTTTGGTATTGTTGGCTACATGCTTATAGAGAAAAAATTCAGTGCATACACAAAAATATCAGATCACTGCAAAAGATCGCACCCGATCTTCGTTGTTAATATAAAATGGCTGCAACTTGACACTGGCGTTGATTTTGGTGCCAATTTCAGACATGTTTGAGAATTTGCTTGAAATTGATCGAATATTATCCTGAAATCTTAACTTTATTGCCTACAAAAGACATTATACCTATGCGGACTATCCTGTCAAGCATTGCAAGCGTTCCTCATTTTGTGTGTGTGTGTGTGTGTGTGTGAAATAGCTTTGACTGACCTTTCAATCACCCGATGAATATTCATGAACGTTCTCAAATTTAAAAGCCATTATAAACCAATCACATCCTCGCTTTTGTATATAACACATGCAACAAAATAAATCATATCTTGCCTTGATAAAGTCTCTCAGAGGACGAAACGTCTTTTTTATTTATTTTTGTTTTTTTACCGATGCATTCTATCCGAAAATCCTTTACATTTTATACAGGGTGTTCATAAAGCCCCAGTACCATTCAGTCAGTCATTTAAGTGCCATACGTAATACACGCTTGGGCGATCATGTCTCAAAAGAGACATGACTGACTAACCAGTAGATAATCCCGCAGTAAGTTGCCATTACTTTCTGCGGCTGATTGGTTGCCAGCCATATCTATAAAACACATGTTATTTGACCCATAGCTGGGGGAAGAGACGGATTAATACCTTTCCCAAGGGTATTTGCGCGTAAGTAAATTCAAGGAAATCAACAGGAATAAGTGTTTATTTCTCAGAAGCCATATGACATAGAGTATTGCAGTTTTTTTTTTAATGTTGTACACATATAGTGTTAAATATAAGAGACAATGAATGTCTACTATGTTTAATCATGAGCCGTTCTAAACATCGTATTTTGGCTTTAATTTCAGTTGAAAATAAAGACAAAAAATTCTCCAACATTTGGATAATTTTGTATTAATTTGGTTCTAAGCTTTCTGCTCACATGAGCCATCTTCAGAGAGGTTACAAGGATGTTAACACAAAAACATCCACCATCAGAGACGATTTTATCTTCTGTTTACATAAAACTCTGCTAAGCAACGGCAATAGTGACCAAAAATATCAAACACAGTTCGCAAATTTGTAATGCGGCTCCATGACGTCACACCGCGTGAGAGCTCGAAATGATAACAGAACCATATATTTAAATGCAATGTAATGTGTTATGACCAGATTTAAACGTGATTTTATTAAGTGTGGGTTGTTTGGATTTAATGTAGATGATCTCCAATATCTGAAGGTTCTTTTTGCTGTGTGTATGAGTGAGGATTATTGTATTGTTGACTAAAATCTGCCTGATATTACCTACATATAATTACACATATATATATATGTGTGTGTGTCTGTGTGTGCCTGTCTGGCCGTGCCCTTATGCGATTATATTTGTCTGCCCAAGTGGTCAGACTTCTTGTGGTAGACACTAACTCACAGGCCCCCTTCTGTAGTGTATACTACAACTAGCCTGAGTACGCTCAAACCCTCGGTCACATAAATTTATGACAAGGCCAGTACGCCAAATTAAAGTTAAAACCAAAAAGAAAAAGAAGTTGGTTTAACAATAGGGCAAATTAAATCAGTTTACGGCAAACGTTCGTGCCCTTTTCATTATTAATATAAAAAGACCGTAACTCGACACTGATGTTTGTTTTGGTGCCGATTTCTGGCGTGTTCGAGATTGAAACCTTGCATCGTTCAATTGCCTGTCAGACTTGGTTGAATGTTGATGTTGTGTCCACAAATGAATACCTTAAAGATGAAGGAAGAAAAGTTGCACTTTTTTCCGTATTATGCTTTATGAATCACTTCGTATTGTCAAAAAGTGATTTAACAGATTTGGTCAGGGTGTAGTTCTACAGAAGAATGCTACAGATACCATAGATTGACCATGTGAGCAATGATGAGGTTTTGGAGAGGATAGACACGAAAAGGAAACTGATAGTTAACATCAGGAAAAGACAGCTGAAGTTTTTGGGACATGTAATGAGAAAGGAAGGCTTGGAGAATCTGATGCTCACGGGACGGATAGAAGGAAGAAGAGACAAGGAGAAGCAACGCGTGACATACTTGATGGACTTGAGCAGATGGATGGCGGAGTGGTATAACACGAGAAGGGGTGTTAAGATCTACAAAGAATATGAAGGGACACAGCACATAGATTTTTAATTTAAACTATAACCCACGCTCCGAGCGAACTTCCTACGACGATGAAGACGCTCTACTTGTTATCGTGGAGAATGAACCGTAGATTTTGACAGAAGAGATCGCTGCAAGTTTGAAAATCGATACCTAAATTGACTTTTGTCATTTGAAGAGACTTTGGTTCAAGAAAAGCATCTGATTTCGGCAGCTCGTGAAGGTATCATTTTCAACCACGACATCGTAAGATATCTGGTCCGGTGCTCCTGCTATTCATCCTGAGATTCTTGACAAAATCCAAAGGAGGATCTGCAATATAATCGATCCTGACTTGGCAGGCCGCCTTCAGTCACTTTCTCAACTACGTGATGTGGCTTCTCTTTATTTTTTTTCTACAAATATTTTCATGGAAATTGCTCTGACGAGCTTTTTCTCCTAGTCCCCCGACCACATAATATTACGCGTAAAACTAGATTGGCATCAAGGTTCCTCCCTTTTAACATCGAAATAGTTAAATGAACCGCCTCTTCCACTCTGTTTTTTTTTTCCCCCGAACTTCACGTTTGTGGAACTCCCTACCGTTTGCTTACTTCCCTGATAGCTACAATCTACAAAAGTTTAAATGCAACGTCAATTGTCACATTCTATCTACTTGATTCTCATTCATCTCTTATTCTTTCTTCGACATCTGCTGCAACTTGTTTTTTTATCTTACTGTAATCCTCTGCGCACCAGTGGTGTCCCTGCCTTGCTTGGTTGCTGGTTGGTTGTTTTGTTTTTATGGCATATCAACCTCGGCGGGTCATTTATTGCCAACGAAATTTTATTTAGTTATTGCTAGTAATACCTTTTTCTTTCAAAAATTTATTGTTGTTTTTATATAAGTTTTGTGTCTAGTAATACTTCGAGTATCAAGATTCATTGTGATTTGTTTTTAAGGGCAGGGTCCCCAAGTCCTACCCTGGCCTTGATCGGAGTGAAATGATCATAAAGAAATGTTACGAAACGGACATTTCAGCAACATAAAGAATTAACCCTCTAGGGCCATTCGTATCATATTAGTGGGGGATCTGTTTATTACTTCATAACAATATAGAACTGATCCCCCACTTTATGACAAGTAGAATCCTTAATCATATTATATTATTAACCCTCTAGGGCCATTCGTATCATATTTGATAGAGTATGAAAACAAGCCTTGAAAGAAATATTTTCCTGAAAAATTTTTTAAGAGAAATATTTTATAAATTTCAAATGAAAGCAGTACTGACTGCTCAGTCAATGAATACCAAATGTTTCCTTATAGGGAAATACTGTATCAAATATGATACGAATGGCCCTAGAGAGTTAAAATGAGAAACTCTGCAACATCCATCGTATCCTCTTGACTTCACGCCTTCGGATTTTCTTTTGTTCCGATCACTCCAAAATAATTTAAATGACAAAAACTTTGATTCTTTGATTGTCTTGCTTGGTGTGAAATAAAAACATTGCTTTGACCAGTGGAATGACACTTTACTTTTTACCCTTTTTTAACACAACGTCACAAACCAATCTACTCTGTCGTTACTTCCATGGCAAATGTTCGGAAAAACTTAATTCTTTCATGTCACAAGTTCAGATATTTCCAGCCGAGACCTTATACATCCAAAGATTTGAATCACCCTCATACCCCCACGTATTCTATTTGTAGGACGTATGTTCTCCTCAGACAGCACTTTCCTAAGAACCCCTACATTGTGGGATGGACCACAACATGGGGGCTTCTTTGAACCATACAATCTTAAACTCCTTCAAATCTAGGATCAATCGTTATCTATCCTCCAAATCCTCATAATTCAATCTTTCTTACTTGTTCCTCTTAAATTTATACCACTTACCTGATTCAGTAATTTTCTACCTTGTCTCTTTGGCTATGTACTGGACAACTTTAGTATAAGAAAATTTTCTAAATAAATAATTCAATGGATCATCTTCGAATGTTTTGAATATTTTTGAAAGACGAAGCTGGAAAAAAATGAGATTTTAAAATTGATGAATAATTTTAATTTAAGTTCAAGTCGCCGAGCGCAAGACGAAGGTTGGTTGATTTGTTTTCTACGGTTTATAGACCCTTTGCAGGTTTTGAAAAGATAGAAAAATATTTTTAGATCGTTAAAATCTTTTTATGATAATGGTTTAATGATACAAACAAATCTTTCTAACACATATGTGGAGGGAGAACAGGTCGATTCATATCTAATCAGAATTTGATAAACAAGAAATTATAACGTGAATATAAAGTGGGGGTTCAGTTCTTTATTATAATCAATATATAAACTGATCCCTCACTTTGTGGGCATGTTAGATTCTATACATTTATATTCCAGAGAAATAAATAAATCTAAAAGACATTCCTGTGTAGCTAATTAGTATTTCATTGGTTCATTTTCTACAGCTTATCAACAGACAAGAAATTATGTGTATATAAAGTGGGGGATCAATTCTATATTACAATCAATATATAAACTGATCCCTTACTTTGTGGGTACAGTAGATTTTATACATTTATATTTTATAGAATATAAATAAATCTAAAAGACATGCCTGTGTAGCTAATCAGTATTTAATTGATTGATTCGTTTTCTACGGTTTATTTCTGTTATTTAAAGCCAGAAAATATTCTTATATTGTAAAAATTTTTGAGAATGATAATAATAATTTTAGTGACAGAATTTGTACTAATTAATCCATAGTTGGAGGGTAAGAGTTGAATACGTACCCTTCCCTAGGGTATTTGCCCATAAGTGAATATAACGTACCCAAATGGAAATGAAACTCGGCTCTGCAATTAACAATTCCGATCCATTATCCATTACACCACTCGCACATCCAAGTTTACAAGAACTGGTATTCCCAAGTGGTCACCCATCTAGGTATAGACCGGGCTCAAGATTTGCTTAACTTCGGTAATCACACGGGAATTAACGTTTCAACGCGATGTGGCCGTAAGCCATACTACCCCGGTATTCCCAAGAGGTCACCCATCAAAGTAATGACCAGACTCGACATTGCTTTACTACGGTTGTCGTTCGGAAACCGTGATAGAGCCGTAAGCTATTGGAAATAAAATAATTCCTTAATATATCAGTCGGAGAAAACACTCTCTGATCATTTAGGCAACTTTCGGGAACCTCACCGTAGTGTAACGGTTAGCAAGCTTTTTTTTTTTTTTTTTTTTTTTTTGCTAAATTACGACTGAGTAGTGAGTTCGATCCTCACTGGGTGCTCCCTACTTTCAGCCTTGTGCCACATCTAAGCTACGCTTGAAAAATCACTATTCCATCTTTTTCAGTTAAAATTGTTTCTTTTTTTTTCGTAATTAGTGCAATTAAGTAAAAAATGATGAAAATACACACCTGAGGCAGGTGAAATTAAAGAGGCAAGTATTTTTTATCATATTTTGTATATTAAAAAAAATAATTACACAGCTAATTGGCTAAGTTTTTTGTGGAGACATATTTGGATACACTATCTTTGTAATTTTTTAAAAGATTTAAATGACAGATTCATTAAAATCATTTTGAGGCTTCTTCACATTTAACATCTAACATTCAACATTATTTAGATTGTTCGGAAAATTGTCCTCATCTTTATTGCCATATTCACGACGTTACGGCTGTTGTATGCTCCAGCCTTCTTCAGGTGATTGGAATTTCGAACCCTTTATTTCGATCACTGGAATATACTGTTCTTGTTCCCTTATCCATTCCACTTCCGAATATCTTATTTATCTCTCTTTAACTCTCTAAATTATTTGTCCAATACTCCTGTAGTCAGGTATTGAACTCACTACTCTTTCGGTCAAATCACTGAATTTAACCAACGCTTTTATCCAGTAGGACTTCTGTCCTTGAAACGTTGTGGATATGGCAATAAAGATGAGGACAACAGTTCGGACAATGTAAGTAATGTAAATACAACCTCACCTCAGTAGTATAGACAAATATTAACTGCTTTAAATTTGGTCAGATTTTTCTTTTCCGCTAAGTAGTTTCATAAGCTGAGTAAAGTATTAAAGAAACAGAAACATTTCGCCAGAAATAAAGAGAGTGCTGGATTGCTATGTAATATCAGTTCTTCAATATGGCAGTAAATGCTGGACAATACCATCGAAGATGAAGGAAAAACTTGAAGCAACGTGGTTCAACAGAAGGATGCTGCGGATATCATGGATCGAGCATGTGAGCAAGATGAGGTTTTGGAAAGGATGGAAATGAAAAGGAAACTAATAATGATCATCAGGAAGAGACAGCTAAAGTTCCTGGGACATGTAATGAGGAAAGAAGTTTTGGAAAACCTGATACTAACAGGTCAGATAGCGGGAAGGTGAGACAGGGGAAAACAGCGTACTTGACTGGTCTGAGCAGGTGGATGGCAGAACGGGGGTTGCGTGGTGTAAACAGGAGAAAGTGTGCTAAGAGCCACCAGGGATAAGGAGAAGATGAAGGCCATGATTGTCTACGTCCTGAAAGGACAAGGTACATATAAGAAGTTTCATATATGACTATATTATCCAAAAACAGCTCATACTCTGTATGTCACAAACCGTCTGCTTATTCGCGTTGAGTAAGGTATTAAGAAACATGACAATTTCGCTAGAAATAAGGAAGAGAGTACTGGATTGCTACGTGATGTCCGTCCTTCAATATGGCAGTAAATGCTGGACAATATCATCAAAGATGAAGGAAGAACTTGAAGCAAATGAAATGGGGTTCTTCAGAAGGATGCTGCGAATCTCATGGATCGAGCATATGAGCAATGATGAGGTCCTAGAAATGATGGAAACAAAAAGGAAATTAATACTGAGCATCAGGAAGAGACAGCTGAAGTTCCTGGAACACGCAATGAGGTGGGAGGGCTTGGAGAATCTGATACTAACAGGCCAGATAGAGGGGAAAAGAGACAGGGGAAAGCAACGGATAACATATTTGAAGGACCTAATCAGGTAGATGATAGAACGAGTATTGCACGGTGTAACAGGAGAAGGCGTGCTCAGAGCCACCAGGGATAGGGAAACGTGGAAAGCCATGATCGCCTACGTCCTGAAGGGACAGGGCACATATAAGAAGTATGTTAAAGTAGAAAAGTTTTCTTGTGGCGCGTTTTGTTCTTCAGGAATTCATTGAACTACATCTATGTTGTTGCGACTGTCCATGCGCACGAACGATGGATGCTGGGAATTTTAAATTATATCATGTAAAATTTTAAATTTCCAGCATCCATCGTTGGTGTCCACGTCTTGTCACACCAAACATTAAACTGTGACTAGCTGTGAGACATTGTCAGATATGAACTTAAAAAAACATCAATAACTATCAGACAACTTGTCCAAACGCACTGATGTTGCGATAGAAAGGGTCGGGTGATGTCTTGTCCCTCTCACTTCTTTCTGGAACTGAAAGTTAAAAGGTGACATATGAGATACATGCTTAGAGCGATCATCTCTCTTTTGATTCCTGACTGACTGGACACCAGTTTTCCCCTGTAGTAGATTACCGTTTGTTTTTTCCCCTGTAGTAGATTACCGTTTGTTTTTTCCCCTGTAGTAGATTACCGTTTGTTTTTTCCCCTGTAGTAGATTACCGTTTGTTTTTTCCCTGTAGTAGATTACCGTTTGTTTTTTCCCCTGTAGTAGATTACCTGTTTGTTTTTTCCCCTGTAGTAGATTACCGTTTGTTTTTTCCCCTGTAGTAGATTACCGTTTGTTTTTTCCCCTGTAGTAGATTACCGTTTGTTTTTTCCCCTGTAGTAGATTACCGTTTGTTTTTATCCCCTGTAGTAGATTACCGTTTGTTTTTATCCCCTGTAGTAGATTACCGTTTGTTTTTATCCCCTGTAGTAGATTACCGTTTGTTTTTTTCCCCTGTAGTTGATTACCGTTTGTTTTTTTTCCCCTGTAGTTGATTACCGTTTGTTTTTTTCCCCTGTAGTTGATTACCGTTTGTTTTTTTCCCCTGTAGTTGATTACCGTTTGTTTTTTTCCCCTGTAGTTGATTACCGTTTGTTTTTTTCCCCTGTTAGATTACCGTTTGTTTTTTTCCCCTGTAGTTAGATTACCGTTTGTTTTTTTCCCCTGTAGTAGATTACCGTTTGTTTTTTTCCCCTGTAGTAGATTACCGTTTGTTTTTTTCCCCTGTAGTAGATTACCGTTTGTTTTTTTCCCCTGTAGTTAGATTACCGTTTGTTTTTTTCCCCTGTAGTAGTTACCGTTTGTTTTTTTCCCCTGTAGTTGATTACCGTTTGTTTTTTTCCCCTGTAGTAGATTACCGTTTGTTTTTTTCCCCTGTAGTAGATTACCGTTTGTTTTTTTCCCCTGTAGTAGATTACCGTTTGTTTTTTCCGCTGTAGTAGATTACCGTTTGTTTTTTTACCCTGTAGTTGATTACCGTTTGTTTTTTTCCCCTGTAGTTGATTACCGTTTGTTTTTTTCCCCTGTAGTACCGTTTAGATGATCGCTTTCGAGACATGACTGACTGAGCAGAAGATTTTCTCGGAGTAGTTTGTCATTCATTTTTGCGGTAAACTAGTTGCCAATCAAGGCTTTAGACTACAATCAGTCGTTATTTAATCCATAGCTGGATGGGAGATACGGATTAATACCTTCCCTATGGTATTTGCGTGTAAGTGAATTCAACTTGAATTTGAACTCGACTCTCCGATTTTTCGTTCCGAGCTGATATCCACTGCACCACAACGCAAATTCATATAGTTTTCTATTAACCCACTAACATTGTTTTTTTGGCCTCAAGTTTATGAAAATGTGATTGAGTAAAGCTTTATGATTTGTGTAAAATCATAATTGACATTAATTTTCAAAATATACAATAGTTACGGGAAATTAGTACAAAATTTTTCAAAGCGCAGCTTAGATGTGGCGCAAGACCGAAAGCATGAGGCACCTAGTGAGGATCGAACTTAGTTGTACTTATTCTAGCGAAACAATCTTGGTAACCACTACACAACGTCGAGGTACCCGATCTGGATCCTAGTATCTTTTAAGTATACATTAGTCACCATTATGTTGTTCGAATAAACACTTTGAGTAATAAATATTTACGAAATATTTATGACACAAACAATATTGGTGGACACGATGTCCAGGTAAAAATGAGTGATACAAGAAAAATATAAAACTAAAGACAATGCATGTATTAACATAAGAATTACATGTGTAAATAATTGTAAAAAAGGTAAAAAAAAAACATTAAAACAAACTATAAAAAGAGTATACTTGTGTGGGGGATGGGAGACACTTGTGTGTTAAGAGGAGGACACTTGCGTGTTAAGGGGAGACACTTGTGTGGGGGATGGGAGACACTTGTGTGTTAAGGGGAGACACTTGTGTGGGGGATGGGAGACACTTGCGTGTTAAGGGGAGACACTTGCGTGTTAAGGGGAGACACTTGTGTGGGGGATGGGAGACACTTGTGTGGGGGATGGGAGACACTTGTGTGTTAAGGGGAGACACTTGTGTGGGGGATGGGAGACACTTGTGTGTTAAGGGGAGGACACTTGTGTGGGGGATGGGAGACACTTGTGTGTTAAGGGGAGACACTTGCGTGTTAAGGGGAGACACTTGTGTGGGGGATGGGAGACACTTGTGTGTTAAGGGGAGACACTTGTGTGTATATGCAAAAGACCAGGCTCAACGTTGCTTAACTTCGGTGATCGAGCGGGAACCGGTGTATTCAACGTTGAGCCTGGTCAGTACTTACGTGGGTGACCACTTGGGAATACCAGGTGCTGTTAGCGTTCACGGATGTGCGTTGTGGTGCGGTGGATGTCGGCTTGGAGGGGGAAATCGGTGAGCCGAGTTCCAATTTCAGTCGAGCACACTGCACTCACTTGCACACTAGTACCCTTGGGAAAGGTATTAATCCGTCCATTCCCTCCAGTTATGGGTTAAATAACGGGGTAGGACTTGGGACCCTGCCCTTAAACAAATCCCAATGAGACTTGCTCCGTCAGGGAGGAAGCCCGCTCAACCCGACTAGGGTGAATGCGGCATACATACATATGCAAAAGAGACCTAAATTCAAAGGAGTATCAAAGAAGCAAAAGCGCCTTGTCGGCAGCGTTTCCGTTTACGTGCAGCTGCATCCGAAAGTCAGTTAAAAAGACCAAACTGATGGCGAGTTCAAATATAATTGTCAATTATAGGTATAAAGGGCGCCCCCTACCGAATGCTTTCGGTAAAGCCAAGTGGGGTAACCCACAAAACTTCTTTGTTTTTTTGTTTTCCGAAATATTAGCTTTTAAAACTTCTGTATCAATCGAATTTGCAGTAAAAGGTATATACACCTTCTATCTATCTAAATAAATAAACGGTAAATTCTGTCTGTTCGTCCGTATGTCTGAAAACCCTCAAACTCGAGGTACACTGGGCACCTCAGCATGGTGTAATGGTTAGCAAGCTTGTTTGTTAGAACCTATTACAACTGAGTAGTGAGTTCGATTCTCACTGTGTAGCCCATACTTTCGGTCTTGGGCCACATATAAGCGGTGCTTAGTAAATATACTAACTGGATGCACACTTACTCTACATAGACATATTATACCTTTTTTGCAATGATCCCAGGATTGAAAATCTACCCATCATCTGATGCTTGATATCCATCACTGGGATTTGTGTCCGGATGTGTAAGAAAGTTTTTTTTTTGTTTTGTTTTTTTAATAACTGATAAAAATTAGTGGTATTAAGTTTTTTTAATTATTTTATATTGAGTTTAAAATAATTCAAAAACTTCATTAATTTAAAAGAATTTGTTTTAAAATCAGTTTAAAATACACTATTTACATTTTATTTTATTGTCCTAACCTTTATTGCCTCGTTTACGCTCCGGCCCTCTTCAGGAGCGAGGAATTTTAACCTGAACTCTTTATTCACTTGGGTATATAATTCTCATTCCATTTACTATGCTATTTCTGGTAGTCATGCAGTTATCTCCCTTTAACTTAGCTCTCCAAGTTTTTTATTCACTAGTGCTATAGCCTGGTATTGAACTTACAACACTTTAGGTCAAGACACTGAAATTAACCAACATCTATATAGATTGAGTGGATGTGCGTTGTGGTGCATTGGATATCGGCTCGGAACGAGAAATTGGGGAGCCGAGTTCGAATTCCAACTGAATTCATTGCATTCACTTACGCGCAAATATCCTTGGGAAAGGTATTAATCCGCCTATTCCTTCCAGTTGTGGGTTAAATAACAGGACAGATCGGGTTCTATAGCCTTGGTCGGCAACCAATCTACCGCAGAAAGGAATGGCAACCTACTGCGGGATAATCTTACGCCCAGTCAGTCATGTCTCTTTCGAGACATGATCGCCCAAGCGTGTATCACGTATGGCACTTAACTGACTGACTGACTATATAGATTGAGCCATGCCAACTAATCAGAGTTTTGAAATGCCACGGACTTTGTAATTTGACAAAATTAAATTTTCAGTTTGAATTTGAATTTCGTCCCAAATAGTCTTTTGGTCGGAATATAGTCCGAATCAGTTAAAAGTGGGGTTTTGAAGTTCTATGGATTGAATTATTTTCTAAGCTGAACAAGAGCTCTCTTTAGTTTGGAGCCAAAAACTCATTAAGCTCTCCGTCGGAGCTATAGTCTACATTGAGTGCAGTTTTTAAGCGCCTTCTTCTTCTATGTGCCTTGTCCTTTCAGGACGTAGGCGATCATGGTTTTCCACGTCTCTCTATCCTTGGTGGCTCTTAGCACACTTCCTCCTGTTACACCACACAACCCCAGTTTTGTCATCCACCTGTTCAGTCCCTTCTAATGTTATCCGCTGCTTTCCTCCGTCTCTTTTTCCTTCTATCTGGCCTGTGAGTATCAGGTTCTCCAAGCCCTGTTTCCTCATTGCATGTCACAGGAACTTTAATTGTCTCTTCCTGATGCCCGGTATTAATTTCCTTTTTGTTTCCATCCTTTCCAAAACCTCATCATCGTTCACATGCTCTGTTCATGATATCCGCAGCATCCTTCTGTAGAACCACTTTTCAGCTGCTTCAAATTTTTCCTTCTCCCTATCCCTGGTGGCTCTTAGCGCGCTTTCTCCTGTTACACCACGAAACCCCCGTTCTGCCATCCACCTGCTCAAGCCAGTCAAAAACGTTACACACTGCTTTCCCCTATCTCTCCTTTCCTCTATCTGGCCTCTTAGTATCAGGTTCCTTCCTCGTTGCATGTACCACGAGCTTTTGCTGTCTTTTCTTGATGCTCAGTATTAATTTCCTTTTCGTCTCCATCCTTTCCAAAACTTCATCATTGCTCACATGCTCGATCGAGGATATTCGCAGTATCCTTCTGTAGAACCACATTTCAGCTGCTTCAAATTTTTCCTTCATCTTTGATGATATTGTCCAGCCTTCACTGCCGTATTGAAGAACTGACATCCCATAGCAATCCAATACTCTCTTCTTTGTTTCTAGTAAAATTTTCCTGTCTCTTAATACTTTACTCAGCTTCTGGAACGCGTTCTTCACCATGCCAATTCGCCTTCGGATCTCTGTGTCGCACTTCCCATCTCCTGTTAGAACACTTCCCAGGTATTTAAATTTTTGTACTTGCTTGATTTTAGTATCCCCGACCTGTATTTGGCATTGTGGGTTGCTCTTTTTGCTGATGACCATGCATTCGGTTTTTTCGCAGTTTATTTGTCGTCCTTTGTCACTCTCTTCAGCTACCTTCTGTAGGAGGTCTTGTAGTTTTCTCTATGTATCTGCTATCAGCACTGTATCATCTGCGGACCTTATGTTGTCCAAATTGTGGCCTCCAATTAGAAATCCTGACATAACAAAATAGTCAAGCAAATATTCCATAAAATACGTTATATCGAACTGCAAAAAAAAAAATGGAGATTTAAAATCAAATATAAAAAGCGTTTCCAGTCAGATATTCGATCAAAATATTTCTTTTTGAAAGGATTAAATCAAAATTAAAAAATAAGGAATCTTTAAGACTTAAACCTCGTCATAATCCCTGTTATTTCTTTTAACATTTCATTTAATTGACTCTGATTTTTATATTGTTGCGTTGTGCCTGGAATTTAGATTTCTGAAGAGAAGCAAGGTCAAAGCTCTCCCGTATTAAAACATGCTCTTCGTGTAAACGCCGCATTCATGATTGTATAAATATTATCACACATTTTATTTACATTTGTTAGAATTCAAAATAGAAAGAATTGAAAAAAAAAAGGAATTTAGAACAAGAATACAACAAAATGAAATTACTTTTTTTTTTTTATTTTGCCTACAACCATGAACCTGATTACGCCCATCTTTACAAACATTTTTTCTTTATCATGATTCAAAATTGAGAAACGCTGCTGTCGGATATATTGAAATATTTTAATTTAAGAGTTTTAATTTACCGGTGTGGTAGTGTTTTTTACAGAAGGATGCTACGGATATCATGGATCAAGCGTGTGAACAATGATGAGGTTTTGAAACGAAAATTAAGCTAATACTGAACATCAGGAAGAGACAGCTAAAGTTTCTGGGATATCCAATGAGGAAGGTGAGCTTGGAGAACCTGATACTAACAGGTAGGGTAGAGGGAAGGAGAGACAGAGGAAAACAGCGTGTAACGTACTGGGCCGGCCTGTGAGGGTGGATGGCGGAACGGGGGCTGGGCGATGTAACAGGGGAAAGCGTACTAAGAGCTACCAAGAATAGAGAGACGTGGAAAGCCATGACCACCTACGTCCTGAAAGGACAAGGCACATAGAAGACGAAGAAGAAAAAGGATGTGTGTTGTGGTGCAGTGGATATCGGCTAGGAACTAGAAATCGGGGAGCTCAGTACGAATTACAGTTAAATTTGTTGCATTCACTTACGCGCAAATATCCTTGGGAAAGGTATTAATCCGTCTCTTCCCTCCAGTTATGGGTTAAATAACAGGACAGATTGTGTTCTATAGCATTGACTGGCCACCAGTCTACCGCAGAAAGTAATGGCAACCTATTGCGAGATAATCTTCTGTCCAGTCAGTCATGTCTCTTTTGAGACATGATCGTCCAAATGTTTATAACGTATGGCACTAAACTGACTGACTTTTCGCAACTTTGTCGAACTTGTTGTCGTCAGAACAATGCTTTTTGTTTATTTGTTTATGTTCTTTTTCTTTGTTATTTATTGTTTTGTTGTTTTTGTTGATTATTTTCCCCTCCTTAGATATTGTTTTTTTGTTTGTTTGTTTTTTTTTTTGCTTTGTTTTTTTACCTTCATTTTTCTTGTTTGCTTTTTACTTGTTTATGTATTTTCTTGCTTGTTTCTTTTTGTTTCTATTGTTTATTTTTGTGATTTTTTTTTGTTTTGTTCGTGTGTCTCTCTTGTTTTTGTTTTGTTTTTTCTTGTTTGTTTTTTATTGCCTTTCGGGTGTGTTTTATGATTTTTATTTTCTTTTATTGTACGTCTTTTCGTCTTTATCTTGCCTAATTTTTCTTCTCTTTTTGAAGCGCTTTCATGTGATTCTTCCCTTTTTGCTTTTCGTTGTGTGCCTTTTTCTGTTTTGTGATATTTTGTGTGTGTGTGTGTGTGTGCGTGCGCGCGTTTTTGGTTTTATGGTTATAGCAGTTGTTTTTGTTGCGTTGTTTGTAGTCATTATATTATTTAAATCTCACGGATTGGTTAATGGCTACCAAGTTAATCGCTACTCAGTTTCATTCTCATTGTTTTTTGCCAATGTAGTGATTCATTTAAGACCATAGGTTCTCAAATGGAAGTCACATGGCTCCCAGTGGAGAAATTTGTCACTTGTTAAAATTATTAAAAGACGATTTAAAATAGAAGATACATTTCTGTTAATCCTTCACCACCAAAGATCTTTCGAATCTTTGTCAATTTCCTGCTGCGAATATAAAAGTTGGCGATGGGAATTTTTAGTGGACAATGGATGGATCAGTAATTGGGAAAGGAGGCAGATTCATTTTCATCTAAAATTCCACGACTGTTAATAAAATAGTTTATTTACAAAAGTCGAGGCTTCAAAATTCATCGCACTAACTTTATACTTTGTGGGGTGTTAAGGTGGTGAAAATTCGGCCTTGTCCAAATATTTAACTTGTCCTCAGAGGAAAAAAGAAGAAAAAACAGATAAAACGTAAATCCCCAAATTTTTATATTGCTGTATTTCTTTCTATTTCTTTTTTTTTTTTTTTTCTAAAGTCCATTTTACTTTTATAATGAAAGTTTTTGTACGTAGTTTTTGGGTGAGCAATGAGAAATTAAACAGAAAATAGCGGGCGAATGGCATTTTTAAAAGTTTTGCGAATATTTATTAATATTCAAATAGTTATTCAGACAAAAAAAATTTTTTTTTTTCAGATATAAATCAGATAAGGCAAGACCAAGAACCACATAAAAATATTCGCTGCACGTTTATTAGCTTTTAGTAGTACGTATTTTTTTAATTTTATAATCCTTATGAGGAAGGTTATTTTTACGACGGAATATGCTATACCATGTTTTCCAACCTTGGCAATATCTCACACCAGTGGGCGATTTCAGCTGTTGGGTAGGCAATGAGCAATTGAACTGAAAATGGTGGGTGTTACAGGATTTCAACATACGCTACATCAAATTATATATATATATATATTCAACTGAAATGTGCCAACACGCTGCATATTAAAACAGACAGGGAGCTAAATGATAATAAATAGGTCACGATCCGAGAGAAAATATAAATGACCCTACAAACAAGGAATATTTTGGTATTCAATACAATTATATATATTCGGATATAAATCAAATAAGGAAAGACAAAGAATAAAAAAAATTATTCCCTGAATTTTTATTAGTTGCTAGTTCTGTACATGATTTTTTAATTTTACGATTATTAACAAAAAAATGTTTATTTTTTTAATAACACTTGCAACGCTAATACCAACCATAAAATCAAGACACAGACACACGCCCATACACACTATATATATATATATATATATATATATATAAAATACTGAGGCCAAAAATTTGTCTGCTGATGTTTGCGTCTTTGGTTGCTTTGGACGGCTTTCAGCTCACTGCCGATTTGACTCCGGAGTGAAGTGGTGAATCTACTTTTCATCCATTGCCACATATTTACGCAGAAACTCCTTCTTGCGTTGAATCAGTTGCAAACAACGCTCTGAATCGTTGACGCTTTGTTGTTTTTGATCGTATGTGAGCAAACGCGGCAACGACTTTGAACGCTGCTTTCTCATTGAGACAATTGAATGTGGTAAATACACTGCCTTCTGATATGTTCAACTCCTCTGCTATTACGCGCAACTTCAATTTCCGATCGGCTAAAACCAGTTTGTGGATTTTTGTGTTTTCCGTGACAACTGCCCATTTTTGCCGACCTGAGCGTTCAGCATCATTTGTCTCTGTACGACAGCGTTTAAAGTCAGCATATCACCCCTTAAACGTTGTTTCCGACGTAGCAGAGTCCGAATAACACTTATCAAGCCATTGCTTTACTTAAACAGTATTTTTTTTTCATCAGAAAGCAATGCTTTATCAACACATGGAATTCAGAATTTTCAATTGTTTTGAAAATTTGCAGCAGTAGCTTCACTTAAATAACTGTAATTTGTAAACTAATAATCCGATTGGGCCCAAATTTTGTCACGTGTCATTTAAAGGTTAGTACTTCATAAAAATCATATGGATATTTTGTTGGTGGCGCCATCTATATGCCAGGCGCGGAAATTGAGTGATATGTTATATATGTGTAAGAAGTGTGATAAGTTGTGAACGTTTGGTTTAAAGTATAGATTTATTATTATTATAGTAGTAGTAATATTACATTAAATGTCCGTAATTATATTTATATCTCTACACGTTTTTCGAGTCCAAAGTTGACACTCTTCAGGCGAATAGATTTGATTTTATATATTGAGATCAGTTTGGCAAATGATAGACTTATAAAAGGTAAATAATAATTATTATAATAATAAAAATAAATCTACACTTTAAACAAAACGTTCAGAACTTCTCAGACTTTTTCACCTATACCAATTTCTATCGTTGGAACAACTCTTATTTCTGTTATATATATATATATATATATATATATATATGCAAACTTATCACTATACTCGTTTCAAAAAATGATGATTTACATTTAAATTTTAAGGTTTAAATGTAAGGATTTACACTTAAGGTTTAAATTTAAGGATTTACATTTAAATTTTAAGGTTTAAATGTAAATCATCTACACAACCGACAACAACATTTCCTGATGATGAGAATCTATCTCGAAACATAGAAATTTCCGTGTCGCAATGTACAATTAATTCATAACTGTATAATTGTATTAAGCTCTATAATATTCATTATATTGATCACTGTTCATAATATATATATATATATATATATATATATATATATATATATATATATAGTTTTCAATGGTAATATTTGCTTTCGTTTCTTCTTTAATACGCCAGCAGTCAGCGTTATTTGTTACTTTCCTTTGGTAGTTTTTACTACAAATCGCTTTACACACCAGTGACAAACTGTTACCAAACAATTTTGGTATGCTTTTGATTATTTAGTGCGCAGGTGTGAGATAGAAAATGTTTCATATGAAAGTGGGCGATGACGTCAGAAATTCTGGGAGCAGTTGGACTAAACAAAGATAAACTTCTTAATGACTTCAACTTCATCTGTTACAACTGGCTGCTACTCGGACGATCAGGCGGACTCTCACTTGTACTTCCAGACTGAATCCTTGATATTGTGTTCTTTTTATTTATACCTGAGGTGCGGACGTAATAGTAGATACTAGCATGATAGCCCGGCGTTGCTCGTGCAACTCAGAACATTTTAGTAGTAGGAGAAAATGCAATGAGAGGGACATATAAAAAATAATTATATAAAAAATTGTTGTTTCAAAATTCTTCAAAAATTCCATTAAAAAATCTATTTTCTTTTGTTTTGCGTGAACGTGATGTTTTGTGTGACATTGTAAACAATATTGCGTTTGTTTTTGTTTCAAAATTACAGGGGAAAATATTTACATTTTGTATTGACTAAATGAATTTAACATAAAAATAAAAATGAAATTAGAAATATAAAAACTATTACGCTCTCAGTTCAGAAATATTCGAAGAATATTTAAAAATGTAGGCATTTAATTTTAGAGGAAAAGTTACATTAATGCCACACGAATTACAGATAGTTGATTTCCTGCATGAAATATTTAGCGAAAAAAAAATACTTTTTTTTTAAATTTTATTTTATGAAGTATGAAATATTAAATCTGAAAAAAAAAGACTAAAATAATTAAATTAAGCATTGGCAGTTTTTTTGTTTTTTTTTTACATATTTTGTTTTTGTTTGAAAAAAACACTTTTTTTAAAAATATCTCTTTTGTTTCAAAATTACGGGGTAAAATATTCACATTTTTTTGTTGACTACATGAATTTTTAAAACGTCAGAACAAAAATTAAATATAAAGGCTCATTTTTTTAATAAAAAAATATTTTAGTCGCGTTTGACACGTGTGATTTGATTTCTGTGACGTAATCTATCAATCATCTTAGATGTTTTATGGAGCTAATGTAAACAATCGGCTCCGTTGGCCAAAAAGTGTGAAAGGGAAAATTGCTGAACTTAAACTCAAAAAGTATGTGTCGACTTGGCTTCCCTGTAGATATGTGTCCCTAGAAAGTTTGAATGGTTAGCTTAAAAAATGTAGGCGTACATAAGGAACAGTCACACACACTCACAGATTGCCTTTTATCTATATATATAGATTTAACAGCAGATATTGAATAAAAACAAATGCACAGATCTATTTGAAAATGTGTTAATTGAACAGTTTATATTTTCTAATAACATACATGCTTAATATCTGAAACTTTGTAGATTAATAAGTTGTTTCAATTGTATGTATATTTTATCTATCTGTATAAATTATAAGTCAGCTCTCAGGTTAGCATCCTCTCAATAGGGATTTTTCTTGTTTTTCCCGTATCCAGACGATCATTGCTCTCCACAATTTCCTGTCTTGGTAGCTCTTAATAAATTTTGTATGTTTATCTCTCCTAAACCTTGTTCAACCATCCATTTATTCAAGCGCATTCTTCTTCTAAATGCCGTGTCCCTTCAGGAATTTGACGGTTATGACTCTCCACAATTTCCTGCCTGTTGTTGTAGCTCTTAAATATTGTCTCTTCGTTCAGTCAGTTAAGTGCCAAACGTGAAACATGAGACATGACTGACTAGACAGATTATCCCGCAGTAGGTTTCCATTACTTTCTGCGGCTATAGAATCTGTCCTGTTGTTTAACCCATAACTGGAGGGAAGAGACGGATTAATACCTTTCTAATGGGTATTTGCGCATAAGTGAATGCAAGGAATTCAATTGGAATTCGAACTCGGCTCTCCGATTTCTCGTTCCGAGCCGATATCCACTACACTACAATGCGCATCCTTCGCACGTCTCTTTGTTATCTATTCTAAACATATCTCCACCATCCATTTACTCAAGATCGCTAGGCATGTTACGTGTTTTTCTTCGGTCTTTCCTGCCTTCAGTCTGTCGTATGACTATCATATTTTCAAAAGCCCTCTTTCAAATTTAAACTCTTTCTTATTGATGTGCGAACCTGGTCAACATCTGCATGGCTGACCGTAAGGGAATACCAGATGCTCTAATACAGTGCTACTCAAAGTGTGGTACGCGTACCGTCGCCGGTATGCGAGCCATCGTTTGCCGGTACGCGGAGATTTTCCAGAAAAGAAAGAAATAATAGTAATACTTTATGCCACGAGAGACTGCCAGGATACTGACTCGTTTTCGTTTTCGTTTTCGTTTTTTTTTTTTTTTTTTTTTTGCATTTTCATTTTAGTTTTATATTATTATGGCTACATCGTTCATTTACTCACTCATGTTAAAAGTTATTGCTATCCAACTAATGAAAGCGCTATAATGAACAGCAAAACAGTGAACTGAATACGCATCAGACTTTGTTCCATTCATATAGCCATGATATATACATATCATATATTTTAAATACGTCTTAAATTAATTAAAATGAATATTTTGTTTTACTGTTTGTCTATTTTTTTTTTTTTTAGAAGATTAATGCCTTTTATTAAATTCAAATTGCTTACAAAGTATTAATATTAACTTTAAATATTTTTTCTGGATTTTTAAAAATATATACCCTCGAAACCAGTGGTCATAACTAATATAGTACAAATATGGTACCGGTCAATAGCACACTGGGAAGACTTGTTACGTCAATGATGACTGCTTTTAGAATGAACAAGATATCATGTCCTCATGTTTATTACAGATAGTCTCAAAATATCCCTGAAATAGTACATATCTCAAAAAAAAAAAATCTGGGTTTCACAATCCCCCTCTCTTACTCAGCTGGATTGGCTTGCTTTGTTTGCCGGTCCCTGACACATTGAAAAAAAAACTACCGGTCCGCCACGTCAGATAGTTTGAGAAGTACTGCTCTAATATATAATGGCTTGAAATTGTTAATCAGAGAGTCATTCCAATTCCTATTCAGCTCGTTATATTCCCTTGCGTGCAAATTCCCTTAGAAAATATATGAATCCGCTTCTTCTCCTCTCAGCTATGGGTTAATTAGTAAGACTTGTATCACTGAACTATTTTTATATCCAAAACAAATTTTACAATTTTTTATGGTTTTAAATAACTTGCAAAGGGTTGATAAACCGTAGAAAACAAATTGATCAACATTCATGATGTTGAATCAAAATATCTTTTTTGTTTCCATTTTCTCTAAAGTTTTATCGTAGCTTACATGTTCGGTCTATGGTATTCTCAGCATCCTTCTGTAGAACCACATTTCTGTTGTTTCAAGTCTCTTATACATATGTGCAAAGATTTTTCAGCATTCACTGCCATATATGAAAACTAATATTGTGTAACAGTTCAGTGCTCATTTCTTTGCTTCTAACGAAATATCGTGTCTTTACCAATGAAATGAGAATGTAAAACATTTACAGCAATTATTCTAGAATTTTCATTAAATTTCATTATATTTCCCGGCAACTGATTAATTAACAGGATATGTTTCGATAATTTTTTCGTTATAAATTTAATCTGATTAATTTGTCCATTTTAGCGAATTTTATTTTCTCTACAGATTTTTTAACTTTTTTTTCACAAACTCAACAGCTTCGATCACATGAAAGTCCTTAACGTTTTAAGGTGCAAAAATAGAATGAAAAATAGAGAGAAAAAAAAGAACTATTTTAATATTATGAATTAGTTTATTAATTATAAGCAACACCTTTGTAAACAACTGTACTCAATTTTGATGAATACTTAATAAAATCAACTTTTAACATAACTGTGACTTTCTCCTTGTCTTTTATGTGCCATGTCCTTTCAGGACATAGGCGATCATGGCCTTCCACATTTTCCTGGCCCTTGCAATTCTTAATCCCCTTTTTCTTGTTACCCATCCTAAAACCTGATCTGCCTCCATCTGCTCAAACCCATCAAGTATGTCAAGTGTTGCTTTCCCTTGTCTGTCCTGTGAGTGCCAGATTCCTTATATGTCCCAGAAACTTCAGCTGTCTTTTCATTATGTTAAGTATAAGTTTCCTTTTCGTATCCGTCCTTTCCAAAACCTCGTCGTTCTTTACATGTTCAGTCCATGGTATCCTCCGCATCCTCCTGTAGAACTACATTTTCGTTGCTTCAAGTCTTTCCTTCATCTTTCATAAGAGTCTCCAACATTCAATACCATATTGAAAGATAGACATCACATAACAATCAAGTACTGTCTTCTTTAGTTCCAACGAAATGTTCCTGTCCCCCAATACTCTACTCAGCTCCTGGAATGCATCAAGTATGCTTTCCGGATCTCAGTGTCGCATTTTCCGTCCCTTGTTATAACACTACGCAGATAGAATGGATCAGTCATTCAGTTAAGTGCCCTACGTGATACACGCTTGAGCTATCATGTCTCAAAAGAGCCATGACTGACCTGGCAAAAAATTTGGCAGTAGGTTGTCATTACTTTCTGCGGTAGACTGGTTGCCAACCAAGGCTATAGGACCCAATCTGTCCTGTTATTTGACCCATAGCTAGACGGATTAATACATTTCCCAAGGGAATTTGCGCGTAAGTTAATGCAAGGAATTTAACTGGAATTTGAACTCGGTTCTCCGATTTCTCATTCCAAGCCTATATCCATTGCATCACAACGCACATCCTAATGGATATCTGTGCGAAATTCAAATTCCGGCCTAGTCTCTTCTCTGTCAAGTATTAAATAACAGATTAGAATATGCTGTCTAACTTTGGGTGGCAAGCAGTCTGAGAGGAGGGAAACTCTATTCAAAACAGTAAAAACTTTTTGTGGATCTTCGTCGCCAATTTCTTGTGGAGTTGAGGCGAAACTTCGCCTCAAAGTGTAGTGATTGGTTTGTGCCGGAAGAAAGACACGGAAGAAGGTAGATTCAAAACAGTGTATTAGTATAACAAGAAACAAAATATTCAAAGGAAGTGTTAATATGTAATACAGAAATAAGTAAATCTGAAGGTATTACGCTGCCTGACTAGTAGCTACCGTTAGCTGCTTTCCAGATGTCAAGCAGATAATTTATATGTAGCAAGAGGAAGAGTTCATTCATCGTAGGAGAGCACCATAAAAATACAACTGAAAACCACACCACTTCAATAAATCATGGCAATACAGATAATAAAAAGATCTCTTCACTTGGTAACTTGACTACATGAATGTAAATGCACTACTAGATTGGCTATTAAGTTTTATCATTACTGTTGAAATAGCTAGATATAACCGTAAGTTCTATTCAAGTAGTTTCTTCTCGCCTGTGGAAGTCTCTTCCTGTTTCTTGCCTCCCTGCCGCCAATCTTCAAAAAGTCTTTTCATTCTCTTTTGCTCCCATTAATCCTTTGTGTTTTAATGGCATTATAGCCTTGCTTGGGATGAAATGATTCTTAAAAACAGAACCAACGATTTTCAAAATGAAGAACAAAAACCTGAACCGGCATAAGTTAATCCGGGACATCGTCAATCGGACCCGAAATTTTCATCTATTGCAATGAACGGGTGTTCTCTTGGAGAGGCTCCGTGTCTTGAGCTTCTATTGGGGCTTAAACTTATCTTAAATCTCAAATGAAATTCGGGCATATGATCCATCGCGAAAAAATGCTCGAAAAATGACCGATTCCCTATAACCTACCAGCAAGTACCTGACTCTCCCTGCTATCCTCTACCTTTACAAAAGCCAGATCAGACCGAAAACAGTACTGCTGCCGTATATGGACAGAAGCTGCCCAGTGTTCACTTTCTATTCTCGATCGTCCCAAACCGACTCAACGTCTTTGTGGATGATGAATCACTTCCCACACTGAAACCACTTTCTCACAGACGTTGCAAGACACGTTGCACTATCGCTATATACATGGAAAGTGTTCAGTGACCAACTGCCAAAAAGGTGCTTCCCCAGCCATTACAATCTTAACAGTTAACCTTAGACTTGAACATTTTATCTTCCATATCCGAGTAAGCAATATCTCTTACTTTTTTACCCTCTACCTCAAGTGACCCCGATTGACCAAAGTAGAATACACCATCTTTAGTTTGTTGTGCACGCGCTCTAGATGCTGGTAATAATCGCTGGTCACAGAAGAAGTGTACCATTGAGCGAAATAGTCCATAGTCACTCGAAGCAGCATTGGGACAGAATGGTGGATGTGAAAAAAACATCAACATCGTCCATCTGTTTGAACTTCTCTTTATTCAACCTGACAGTGAGTGGCCTCGCATTGTCTTGCCAAAACAAAGCCCGACCTCGACTAACCACGGTAGGATACTCCTTCTTTAGTTTGTCGTACAAGCAGTCTAACTGCTGGCAATACAGTTTAGCATTGATGGTGCAACCCTGTTGGACAAGCTTGACATGCAGTTCTCCACCAAATAGAGATCATAATTTATGGTATTTAAATTTTTCGGACTATTGTCCTCATCTTTGTTGCCATTTGTACGACGTTTCGGTCGTTTTACGCTCCGGTCTTCTTCAGGTGCTAGGAATTGAGAACCGAACCCCTTATTACAATCACTGGGATATATCATTCATATTCCTTGCCTAGAGCTTCTTCTGGTAATCATGAGTTATCTCCCTCTAACCCTGTAAGTTACTTGTTCACCACTCTTGTTCACATGGTATTAAACTCACAACTCTTTGGGTCAATTCACAGAACCTAACTAACGGTTATATCCACTTAAGGACACATGGCCCGGTACAAAATTTCTAGCACCTGAAGAAGGCCGGAGCGTACAACGGCCGAAACGTCGTACAAATAGCAAAAAAGATTAGGATAATAGTCCGAATAATGTAAATACTGTGAATACTACCTCATCTTAGAAATATAGACAAAGAACAAGATTTGTTGTTATCTTTCCGTTTCCTAAATAAGACAGGACTTTCTGGCCAATCTAATATTTCTTAAATGAATGCTATTCTTTATCTTTCTTCTTTAATCATTGACTACTTGTTTCTTTTATACATCCCTTCTACTTTAGTTCTGTGTTAGTTACATGGGTTGTTTTGTTACCCCCAAATTTCTAAAATACTCGTAAAATTCCTGGTTGGTAACTTGTTTCTTCTGCTCTTCCCTACTATTCTTCTGACCCAGTAAGGGTGTTGTAGCACGAGGTGTGGCTCACTTGTCGTGAAAGGTAGACGTCGCTTTCTCTTCTTCGGGGAGTTCTGTCACCCCTCCCCGACTGATGAAGGTAAGTTTTCATTATATATATTCGCTTCAAACGTGTAAAATCATGAAATTGGCTTCGTCTGACTGTCTTTTTCGTACCAAGCGGTAAAATGCACCGGGCTAAACGGTGGCGACCTCAACTCCGAGAGATGCAGGTTCGATTCTATCCGAAGAGCGCAATATTTCCTTCAGATTTTTCTGACATTCAGGCCGGTAGGCGAAAAGAAATAAATATAATGTTTAATATATATAGGGAGCGCCTTATCAAATACGAGTAAACGCTTGTTGCGGGGTAGGGCCGAAAGGAGTGAGTGCCAATCGACCGTGCAACTAAGAAAGTAGACACAAAGGCAAAGAAAGGAGACGGCAGTAGCAAAGAAGGATGGCAAACGCAGATGGTCAGTTGGAGACAATGCAAATCGGGTTTTTATTTTTTCTTAAGCGAACGGTGAATTGTACGGCGATGAAGGTCGTGTATCTGGAGCGGGATCCGGACGTCGACGGGTGCTGGAAACGGTCGTTGGACGTCAGTGGGCACTGGAACCGGTCGTTGGGCGACAGTGGGCACTGGAAGTGGTAGCGGGACGTCAGTGGGCACTGGAACCGGTGGCGAGACGTCAGTGAAATGCTACAGTAAGTACCTGGTAGCTGCCGGAGTCGCTGGAAGCTACGAGAATTAATTGGGGTCTGCGGGAGTGAGCTGGAGGCCGCTGGAGACTGCAGGAATTAATTTCAGGCCGTATTAATTCTAGTCAAAAGTGTATTTGGTGTTTGTTGACTGTGCTTAGATTAATTTCGGTTCGAAATTAAAGGTCTTGTTTTTGTTTCGTGGCGAAAATTAAGTTTTTGTGTTTTTTTGTTTGTTTGAAAAGAAGTCGTTGCTATTTTTAGCACACGTAGGTCGTGACCGTTCTCTGCCAACAGGCGTATCCGGGATTGTTTACACAAAGTGGGAGTGGAGATCGGGCACGCCGCGACACGCTAAAAATGTTTAAAATGATTAAAAAAAACTATCAGTCCTGCAATTATGACTTAAGGCAATGTAATATATTTCTATTTATTAAAATATATCGTGGCTATTATTGATGAATAAAACTTTTCGGTATTACCGCATTGGTGCGTTTCACCTACAATTTAAATCAATTTAAAAGTTTTATGCCACAAATTTATAATAATTTTCATGTCAATGAATAAATATTTCTTTAGTTCAGGTTTTGATTTATATCGCAACCTAAATTGCTTGTTAGCATAACAGTGTTACTGTTATGTTATTTCTTTCAACAGTACAACAATATGTTAAGTAATTTTAACAGTAATACTATAAGCATTTTTGTAATGAGATGTGTAAACACTACAGGAGGCTATCCATTTTTAGAAATCCGATGTGACTAATGCAGTGTTAATAACAAGCGAAGGCTGACCTTAGGGTTCAGATATTGAGGAATTAAAAAAAAATAGTTGTGTATTGAATCTTGTTTTCCCTTTAGCCACTACTTAACCCAACACTTCTCTTTTGTCTGACCCTGACATAACGAAGCTGGTCATTGGTCAATGACTGCTGGAATTATTTGTGTCAGCTAAATATAGATTGTTAGGCGCGCCACTCTTGGGTCTGTCTTTGAAAAGCTGACTGAAGAATTAACATTTTTAACTCTGATGAAAGAGGTGGCATTTGAGGGAGCGAAAAGAAGGGCGATGGGTTGGTGCGATGGTTAGGATATTTAAGATTCTTTTCATTCTGACTTCTGGTCAATCTTTCTAATTGTTGTTAACGCGAACCAAGTATTTGAGCGGGGCGGGTGTAGAAGCGGGTCAAAATGAGACGAATGATTTTTATGCAACATTTATCGTAAATTAAATTTTCCTTTTTATTCCCCATCTTCTTTAGTTTCTTTCAGAAATCCTTTAATATTCTGCCCCCTCCCTCTTTCCAGAGCTGTTTTATCACATTAGCCCGATGGGCCATTGCGAAGGACTAACGAGCATAGGGGCTCCCATGTTAATCTGTGTTTGTGTTACAGAAGCACCTTTTTAGGACATATTAAAAATAGAAATCACTACAAGCCACGTGTATTGCGACTAGTGAAAATATATGTCATATAGGTACCTCCCCCTAATTCGTTAAAAAAAAAAACAACAAAATATGAATAAAAAAGGCCCCAAACTTTTTCCGTCAAAAAGGTTTATATTATTAATAAGAGGAAAGATCAAAGTAATTTTTAACGTCTATTGAACAGGTGAAGAGGCTCATCCCTTGTTTCTTGTTTAGGATGCACTTTCCGGTTTTCTCTTTTCCAATCTTCTCACTTTTTTTTTTTTCAATTGGAGTAGATAGACTAAACTATCGCCCGGTTCACACTCCACCCACGTCTATTGAACAGGTGAAGAGGCTCATTTCTTGTTTCCTGTTTAGGATGCGGTTTCCGGTTTTCTCTTTTCCAATCTTTTCACTCCTATGTAGCCCCCTGCACATCAGTGGCGTTACCGCCTTGCTCGGGATGATATGATTAAAAAAAAAAAATTTTAATTCCTTTTAATACGTTCGAAATTTTGGTCAAAAATCTTGTTTTGATTTGAGTAAGGGGGTAACCAAAACGTTACGACTGTTTCCAATAGAAAACGTAGAGATGACTTAACCGTTTTTTTCTGGCGACACACATTAATTTGGAAATTCTCGCAAAAATCAAATAATTGTCGAATTTTAATTAAACTTTCAGTACTTATTCACAAAGGAATTAAATTATTATTGAAATTATTTTTTTTTGAAAATTTTGGTGAAAATATATTTTTTTACATATGTTACCACCCCCTCTACATAAATCCATGAAATTTTAATAAATTTTACTTTGTTGCGGTAATTGGTTTTATTAGTTAAACGCAGGACTCATTGGGGAATATAAATCATCCATTTTCTTAAGATTTGGCATCAGAATCCAAAAATCTGCTCCGAATAGTAAAATAAAACATGCAATAAAACTCTGATATTATATAATTTGATAAGCTTTTAATTGCTTGAATAAATATTAAAAATTGAAGACATTATAGTCTGAAGACAAAAAAATTTGCGATTACTAATGAAGTTTTAAAAGAATTGTTTTCATTTTTTAATTATAATAATTTATAAAGTTTCAAAAATATTTTTAAAATACTTCAAAGATCTGTTGCGGTTAGGTTTTTAAGTTAATAATTGAAAATTATATTGCCAATCGAAAATTTTAAAAAATTAATACAAATCGTTTGGCCTTCATATTTTTTAAATAATTTAATTTTTTTGTGTGTATTTGAAGATTTTATGGTAATTTCTATGTGCAAATTAAAAGGCCAGTTTTATCCCCTTACCCGAAAAAAATTGTACAATTTTGTCACTTGTAAACGCCATACACTTTTATCTTATTTATAATCAACAAACTGTCAGCGCGTTTTGATATACGGCGGACAGATCAAAAAATTTAATTTTGTGATTAAGAAATAGTTTTATTCTAAATTTCACGCTATAAATAAGTAACACTTGTGTATATCAGATTGATTTAACATAAAATTTGCCAATTTTCCAAAAATAATGTGTCACAAATGTATATTTTATTTTTGCAAGATTTTAAAACCGAGAATTAACTTTTGTTTACAAATGTATCGATCGCTTAAAAATGGCCAAACATTTAAAGATTAAAGAAGAATTTAAAAAATTTAGATTCCAATACATCAGAGTATTTTGCTTACTGGAAATAGTAAATTTAATCATTTAGTTTCAATTAAAACTAAAATAAAAGTTTTAAAATATTTTTGAAGAATTCAATTTAACATTTAGATATTGAAAATGACTGGAGGTACCTATATAAGATCCATTTCATTTGATTTGGTTCTCGAATAAAAATAAAAGTGGGAGAATGTTTTTTTTTTTTTTGTTTTTTTTTTTTGGGGGGGGGGGGGGTTTGACGTAGAAGTTACCGGAAATTTTTTTCAAGTAGGCTGCCCACCTATAAAAATAGAAACGCTGGTTTGTCTCACTAGTTCAGTTCAGTTCACTTGTAAACAATTTCGCTATCACCGAAATGATCAAAGAACAAACCCTCTCACCAGACGATCAGATAAGTCTTCTCACAGTCCTAGCACAGACTGGCTGGTAAAACTCTTTTTTTCTGTCTTCTAAGGCTGCTAATGAATTTCTGTTGGAGACAATATTATCTTTTATGTTTTTTTCAGGTTTGATTTAATTTTGATCCAGCCTAGGTGACATTTAAATGTTATTTTGAAGGATTAATTGTAATATATTTATATTTTTACTTTTTAAGTAAATTAGTTTTATAGTTATTAAACTTTAGTGTTTATTGGATTTCTTTATTCTCCTTTTCTTTCATCTTTCTGTCTCTCTCTATCTTTCACACACACACACACACACACACACACACACACACACACACTTGCTCTCTTTATTTTTTCTTTTGTCGCGATCATGAAAAAATGGGGGCTCATCTTAAGCTTTGATGTTGATTTAAAAAATACAGTAATTTATCAGTCTTTCCTAAAACAAATAATTTTCTCATTAGATGTTAATTTCACAACAACAAATTAATTAATATTTCTTTTCAGATATTTTATTTTGATAAAAACGATTTTTAATTGTTTTTTAATATCGTTTTCTATTGAAGATTTTCTTTCTTCATCCAATTTAGACAAAGAATTTCACTTATGAAAAACTGCAAATAGCTTTATATTTAGATTTAAACATTAAAGCAAATAAGAAAAAAAGCAGATATAACATTATACCTACTGAAGTACCATTTATAGCAATGATTATTGAATATATTTTTACACTGTATATAAACCCAGGATATTGAATGAACACTTATAAGCATGTAGTGGTTACTTACGATTACGAATGCATAATGCAATACTGGTCACCAGGTATTGATAGTTTGTGAATGGATAAGCTTTTTATAATTGTTCTAAAAAAAGTTTTCCCATGCCACTGTGCTAGATCTGGGTCTTGTCTGTTTATGAATCGACACACAGTAGAGAGTTTGTATTAAGAATACTCTTTGTAAAATTATGGAAGAAGATTAAAATACTTAGGTCTTGTTGCAAGCACACATATATAATCCTACATCCTGGTGTGGGACTGAATACTAAATATTTAGGATATATATTACCAGAAGACTAACCCTTTCAGCAGAAATGAAACATAACGTTTTGAGTGGAGCACAGAAGAAGAGAGCTGCAGAGGAGATGGTGAAAATAGGAAAACTTCCAAAATAAATATCGTGGCTCAACACATGTACAGCAGCTACACCATTTTTTCCGATATAGCATCTACATCAGAATCTAGTTCTGAAATACCAGCCACTTGTACTGTTCCTTCACATATAGCATACGGATTTACATCCATTCATCCTACCATCGTCCAATTTCCACAGTCATACCATCATTGTTGATGGTGATATTTTACAAAAAGAAATCCAAGAGACACATCCGGGGCTATGGAACGTTAATAATAATAGCACAAGACTGTCAGAATCATGATCGCAACCTTTGAAACTCGGGTAGAGTGTATAAAACAGCTAGAGTAGAGAATATGAAAGGAAGGCAAGGTATTTATCAAACAACTAGCAGTATAGCCTGGCGTTGCTCGGGTGTAATGAAAGCTTTAAAACTAATCCATGGTCCTGGAGCTCAGACTTTGGACGTTGGCACGAAAGACTAAAAAGCAATAGTTGTTTTCAGTTAAAGCGAAACCGTAGACTGAAAGAAAAATGAATGAATGTAAGTCAAATTTTGATTTCCTGGTATCGATATAAAATAGGTTTTTTTCGTCGTAAACTGAATTTTGAAGGCTAAATATGTCCTCTGAGTAAATGGCATCATGGCTGAGACTAAGAACTACAATTATACCTACTTAGAGCCAAACCCGAAGCAAAAACTAAAATAAAAGGGTTGAAAAAAATAGACGTACAGGCAGAAAAACAAGCACACACACAAACATCTTGCCCTTTATATATATATTATCGATTTTCTGCACTATTGTAAGAACTGCAACCTTGAAACTTCTGAATATCGTTTCTTATGTCTTTCTCTATGGGTGTATCAAATTTGATTAAAATCGGACCACTCCTTCTATAACCCGATTTTTTCGATTATCGATTTTCGATATTTATCGGGGATACCTCGACACAAAACCTAGCTAAGAACACTCACAGTCACTTATAGTACAGCTGTGTAAATTTTCAAGAAAATCGGTTTAGCCGTTTCGGATTCTATAGGTAACGGACACAAACACACACAAAATTCCATTTATAAATAATCAATGTTTTAAAGCGTGAACTGCACAATGGTGAATATGTAAGACGCGAATGGCATTTCTATTCACTAGTACAAGGTCGTTTGCACTGCTTTGTATGTCGATAATTGTCCAAGAAAGAATCTCCCAATGATACATCAGGCTTTACTGACGGAAAGCACAGCAATCTTATTGTCGATCATGAAAATGAAGACTGTGAAAAGTGTATGACAGCATATTTGATAAGGCATAAAAAATTAGAAGTATAGATTCTTTATTACTTGTGCAACATCACACAGAGTAGGAATATTGGCATCAAGTTTTGAACTGTGTGATGATAAACATTCACACTTAACAGAGCCAAAACGTCCAAAGTGTTTTGCTTGTCAGGCTGCTGTGTTGTGATGAATGTTTGCGTAAACCCCCGCCAGACAGTTCGTTTCGTCAGCTGCGTCCTCTCCACTCGCAAGTTTGGTCAAAGAAAGAAATATTTTTCGACCTGTCCTTTTATGCTGAGTGAGAACGAGGCTGACGGCGATGATTGGTGCGTCGG
The DNA here is from genome assembly GCA_037127315.1 of Ascarosepion bandense. Taxonomy (NCBI): domain Eukaryota; kingdom Metazoa; phylum Mollusca; class Cephalopoda; order Sepiida; family Sepiidae; genus Ascarosepion; species Ascarosepion bandense. Next base: position 639,274 of record JBBBDQ010001490.1, read on the forward strand.
CAATGGTTTTTGTCCATAAAAAGGGTCTGCCAGCGACCTTGGGACAGTGGTGACGTGCTCTGATAGAGAGATCAGTACTGAGTTAAGACTCTGTTTATTTTCGTCTGGAAGCTTCAAACCCACGTGTGGAGCGAGCGGTGTACCCGAAACCAAACAGAAATCTACTGGTTAACACTGACGCTTCCTGATGTTAAGTATGTTTTCTTTTTTTTTGTCTTCATCCTCCTCAAAACCTCGTCTTTGCTAACATGTTCGGTCCATAGTATCCTCAGCATCCTTCTGTAGAACAACATTTCTGTTACTTCGAGTTTTTCCTTCATCTTTGAGGAGATTGTCTAGAATTCGCTGGAATATAGGAGGACAGTCATCACATAACAGTCCAGTACTCTCCTCTTTGTTTCCAATGAATTTTTGTTTTGTCTCTCAATACTCTACTCAATATTTGGAATGCACCCTTGGCCATGCCAATGCGTCTTCGGGTCTCAGTGTCGCACTTTCCGTCATCTGTTAGAACGCCTACCAAGTATTCAAACTTCTGCACCAGCTTGATTTTAGTATCCCGGCCTGTAATTGGCATTTTGGGCCCCTTTTCTGCTGATGACCATGCATTTAGTTTACTTATAGTTTGTTTAGACCTCTTTTCTCGCTTTCCTCCTTTACACGTTGTAGCAGGTCTTGTAGTTTTCTTTCCGTGTCTGCTATCAGCACAGTGTCATCTGCATATCTTATATTATTAAGATTGTGGTTGAATTTTTTAAGTCAATGTACCAACGAGAAAAGTCTATTACAGCAATTACCATAAAATGTATATAGAAGAATAAAAAGAATTTAATGAGGAAAGGGCAATAAAGGAACAACTTCTAGGAGGATAGAACATGGCAACTGACGTTGCATTTAAAATTTTTAAGATTGTAGGTAGCAGTCAAGCAAGAAATCGGAAAGGAATACAACAGACGAGAAGTGTGCAATATATGTATATATATATATAAAATTTATTGGCTATAATATTCAGAAAATGTATTGGATATGTGTTATGGTTAATGAAGCTACTCGTCTACTGAATTAATAACAACTGATTAAAAAGTGAAATTGAATTTTAAGTTTCACTCAACTTGGTTAATATTCTCATGCCAGAAGATTTCGTCTCTGGTAAGCTTGATTGAGTATTTTTCTGAACGTTAATGCATGGTCATCAGCAAAAGGTGCAATCCAAAATGCCAAATACAGGTGGGGGATACCAGAATCAAGCAAGTACAACAATTTAAATACCTAGGAAGTGTTTTAACAGGAGATGGAAAGTGCGACACAGAGATCCGAAGGCGAATTGGCATGGCAAAGGACGCGTTCCAGAAGCTGAGTAAAGTACTAACACACAGGAAAATTTCACTAGAAACAAAGAAAAGTGTACTGGATTGCTATGTGATGTCAATTCTTCAATATGGTAGTGAATGCTGGACAATATCATCGAAAATGAGGACAAAACTTGAAGCAGCAGAAATGTGGTTCTACAGAAGGATGCTGCGGATATCGTAGACTGAGCATGCAAGCAATGATGAGGTGTTGGAAAGAATGGAAACAAAAAGGAAATTGATAGTGAGCATCAGGAAGAGGCAACTGAAGTTCCTGGGACATGCAATAAGGAAGGAGAGCTTGGAGAACATGATACTGACAGGCCAGATAGAAGAAAAAAGAGACAGAGGAAGGCAGCGGATAACATATTTTCAGGGCCTGATCAGGTGGATGACGGAACGGGGGTTGCGAGGTGTAACAGGAGCAAACATACTAAGAGCCACAAGGGATAGGGAGACGTGGAGAACCATGATCGCCTACGTTCTCAAGGGACAGGGCACATAGAAGAGGAAGATTGTTTTAAAATTTAATTTTCTTTTTAGCATAAAGCGTTGGATAAATTTTAAAATATACTTGTCAGTTAAGATTTCAGTTAGCTCTAGATAATTGTTTGTAGTCGTTGTAGAAGCAAAGTCTGATTTAATTTTTTATTTACCTTTGAATTTCTGAGATTAAGAATCTTAAAATTCTCTTGTAGTGACTATGAAGAGATCTTACGACTTTAAGTCAAAACTTAAGTTTTTAAATTTTTTTTTAATTGGAGTAGATAGATCCTACTATCGACCGGTTCATACTCCACCCTCTTCTTTTGAACAGGAGTAGAGGCTCATTCCTTGTTTCCTGTTTAGAAAGAGGTTCCCAGTTTTTTTTCTCTCCTCAGGTTTTAATAGTGGCGCTGTCGCAATCTTTTTGTTATTTGTGCGAATAGTGGAAACGTTTCTTCATTTTGAAGGTACCGAGTCGGCAGTTACCTGGTTACTGCTTCTGAGGGGTAATTAGGAGCCCAAACTCTTGCGCAGCATCTTAAGAAGCTGTTCTGATCAACAGTTAGCACTACAAGAAACCTCGATATTATCTATGTCGTGCATGGATGGGTGTCCTTGTAAGTGCCTCCGGTGGGCCACCCCGAAGCCACATTATGCTGCAGCCTGCGCCAGTTCCCTTCTTACACAGGTTGGATTTGACTACTGACTGATACTACTATTCTATCCCTCTCCTTACCAAAAAATCTTGAATTACGACATCACACAAAGTCAGAAATAAAACTAAACCAGCTAAACAAAAATTGCCTAAATTTGTTAACATCTCTTTCTTGAACATCCGTGGTATGCGTACCAACTTTTGCAGCGTTTAATCCTTCCTCCACGTAAACTCACCTAACATCTTAGCTCTCTGTAAAACTGTTTGACCCTTCTATTCTTTCCTTTGATTTCTATATCCTTGGTTACCTTCTCCTCTTTAGGAAGGACTCCAACGTCCATATGCATGGACTTGACGTATATGTCAGCGAACATCTCCCTCTAGATAAGGTGATTTTTCTTGAATGTCCACATCATTCCTACATGTGTCTCTGTAATTCTCTACGAAGTTCGTTTAGTTATCTTTTCTTTCTCTGCCGCTTCCTTTCATTTTCTGACTGTTCAGTACTTGACAGCATCTCGAACAATATAGTTAAGTCCAATTCCTGTCACCCGTTCGCTCATATATTTGGAGATTTTAATGCCCACCAAGTGGCTGGAAAACTCCGTCACAGATCTTACTCGTGTCCATACCATTAACTTATCAACCACTCAACCCCCCCTACGTAAGTAGTAGATTTCTCCACGCGTTTCTCTAATAACCTTAATAGACTTGACGACTGGTAGATCTTTGTTTCACTTCTATCTCTGAATCTTGCCATGTCATGCAATTTTGCCTTTTTGGCAACTCAGGTCATGAAGACGTTTCCGTCAATATCTCTTTCCACTCCCCCTCCCACCACTAAAAAGGAGCAGTCTGGGAGTCGTTCTGCGATTTCCTGTGTGACGTCCCTTGGAACAAAGTTTTTAGTCTTCCCGTTGAAGACTGTGCATCCGAGGTCTCTTCTTGGGTTAAAGTTGGCATCAATGCTTTCATCACAGGCAGGAAGTTCCGACTTAAACCCCATTTGTCCCCTTGGTTCTTTCTTACTTGCTCCGTCGCTATCACCCTCAAGAACCACTTCTTCAGGCTTTATCGGAGCTATACATTTGACTATAATAGGCGCCTTTTTGTCCCTGCTCGTAATGAGTGCAAGAGGATTCTAAAAGCTGTTGTTTGCTGACGTTATGAAGCATTCCGTATGTTCGGCTCCAAAGACTACTGGCGACTTTATTGTTAAACAGCAAACCCTCAATCTCTCCTTTAATCAACAAATTTGAGATCCTCACAACTTTAGTAGACAAGGCCGAGTGCTTTGCTCGCAAATTCTCCACCAAATCAACATTTGATTCGTCTGGGGTATCCGCACCCGACTTACCACCTAGAACTGAGGCTCAACTGAGTGATGTTCACATTACCCACTCGCTGGTCTCTAACATAATTTCAAAGTTTAACCTCTATAAGGCGAGCGGAAGTGACGGAATTCAAAACATTGTCCAAAAGAAACGTATCCCTGAACTCTCTTCTGTCTTCTCCAAATTCTGCAATTACTGCCTCTTGCTTTCTTGCCTGCATGAAGTCCTTCTCTGTGGTTCCTGTATTTAAGAACTCTGGAGGACCCTCAGACCCCTCTAATTATGGCCCTATCATTCTCCTACCGATTTTTAGCAAAGCCGATAGACTATGTTTTCCGCTTCACCAGGTCTACTGCTGATATGGTAACGACCATCACAGAGTATATATACCAGGCTCTCGATAAGAACGGCGAAGTTCGAGCTGTTGCTCTAGATATCTCCAAAGACTTTGACAGTCTGGTGTGCTGGCCTTCTGCCCAAGCTACAGGGCTATGATATAACTGGACGCTTGTTTGATCTAATCCAGTCGTTCGATTTAAATCGCGAAATGAAGGTAATATTAAACGAGCATGCTTCCAGATAATATCATGCGAACGCGGGTTTCCCTCAAGGCTCTATCCTAAGTCCTACTCTATTTCTGATTTTCATGAACGATCTTCCTGATGTAATCAGATCTCGAGTAGCCATCAACACTTATGACGCCGCAATTTACTCCTGCCTCGATAAGAAATCTGCCGAGGCTGACAAAGCAAATCTCGCTGCTAATCTTGAAAAGGACCTTCAATCTGTGGTGGACTAGAGTAAGAAATGTTGTAAATTTTAATGCTTCCAAAACGAAGCTAATATCCTTTAACCACCATAGACACTCTCTACTACCCTCTATCAGCATGGATTAGGCTAGTCTCCCTGAAAGCAAAACACTGCGCCTCCTCGGCCCAACTTTCTCAGCTGACCTCAAATGGAATGACTACATTGATTCAATAGCTAAATTTGCTGCAAGGAAGATTGGTTCACTGTGTAGAGACAGGAAGTTTTTCTCGTCTGAATCGATCTTGTACATACAAAAATCTACTATCTGCCTGTGCATTGAATACTGTTGTTACATCTGGTTTGGTGTCCCTGATATTCATCTCTGGATTCTTGACAAAATCCAAAGGAGAATCTGTAATGTAATCGATACCAATTTGGTAGCTCAACTCCAGTAACTTTCTCACCGACCTAATGTGGCTTCGCTCTATCTCTTCTACAAATACTTTCATGGCTTCTTCTTCGATGAGCTTAGCTCTCTGGTCCTCCCTCTGAATGAATTTACTCATGCTTTCAGGAATCCTGGATGCACAGAGGAATCTCGAAGAGTAACACGACCGAAAGTGTTTCTTTGTACGGAGTTTTTGTCAGGGAACAATGAAATAACCTCGCTTTGCATTAAATACGTAAAACAAATTTAATAATTACAATATATATGCAAGACTATTTGGAAAAGTTCTGCTGTAACATTTCTGTCTTTTTGCATGAGGAGTTATCTTTAGTTACATTCGGGATATTGTCTACATCTTGAAGGCTGAACAACACAACGGCCGAAACGTTCTGTTTTTGACGTATTTCACCTACGAATCGGCGTCATCAGAAAATGAATTTCATTTCAACAAAATCTACATAAGCGGGACATATATATTTTTTTAAATTTTTGAACATAAGTTTTCAGCAGCCTTTAGTAGCAGTATATTAGTTACTAAAGCACGTAACCTCACACCTGCATCGTGGTTTCATGCATGGTAAAAAACTTATAATACAGGCGGTTATATAAACAGCTGCCTCAGACAGTCCTGAACAGTCTCTCAAACACATCAGACGGAAAATGTAAGATCCATATATAGGACGAGGTGGTGAACCGGCCAAGTGTAAATGACAAATTAGAGTGACTAAAATGTTAATTAATTTATATTAAAGTTTTTTGTGTTATCGTTTGATTCGTTTTTTACGGTTTCTTAACACTTTGCAGGTTATGTAAGACCAGAAAATATTTTTAGATTGTAAGAGATATTTTGGAAACAATAATGGTTTCAGTGATACACATTTTACTAATTAATCCATAGCTAGACGGAGATGAATTCATACCATTTCCAGGGATATTTGCATGTAAGTGTATGTAACGAACCCAACTAGAATTGGAACTCTGCTGTACGATTAACAATTTCTGAACATTACCTCACCTACACTTAAGAACGGTCACCCATCTAGGTATTAACCAGGCTCGATGTTGCTTAATTTCAGTGATTAAACGGTACGTATTTCGACATGCTGTGGCTGTAAGTCGTTTAATGGACACTTCGCTACACTGTCATTATAATCGGAATGTATTCAAGTGTTCGGCTCTTGGACAGTTGAATCAGCTAATATACAGGGTGATCCGAAAGTAGGAGAGCAGTAGGTGGAATAGATTCATATGACCTTTATTTTCAAAAAGATGAGATCACATTCTCATTATTCAAGAGCAGTCCGTGGGTATCTTGATTATTAATTTCTAGTCGAAGAGTTCTAATTGACTGGCCAGCATATTCACCTGACTTGACCCCAATGGATTTCTTCTTTTAGGCGGTACTAAAGGACAGTTTATAGTTGAAAATCAAGATGTGTTGGTGATTAGGAAAATTACATTAAAAAAATGTATTTAAAGAAATTAATGCACGAAAAAACTTGTGCAAAAATATTTGTCGAAGCGTGAGAGGTAGACTTGAAAGATGTGTAATTTGTGACGGATAACATTTTGAGCACCTAGGTTGATAATATTTAAGCGTTTTTTTTTTTATTATTGTACGCAATAAAATTTCTCAATGTGATAATTGTATTATTAGATACAATTTTATATATAATCTCAAAATAAATGTTATCATTTACTGTCAATCTACTTTTGGACCACCCCGGATATATATTTAATTGCTAATGTAATAATTGTATTAGCAAATATAATTGTATATGTAACGAAGCTACTATCAATTAATCATCATAGACAATCGCACCTACCTCCTATTAGCATGGACCAGGCTTGCCTCCCAGAGAGTAAAACACTACGCCTCCTTGGTCTCACACTTTCAGCGGACCTCAAGTGGAATGACTATATCGAATCCATTGCTAAATCCGCTGCTATGAAAGTCGGTTCTCTTTGCAGGGCCCGGAGGTTTTTTCCGTCTGAATCTATCCTGCACATTTATAAATCTACCATCCGCCCGTGCATTGAATACTGTTGCCATATTTGGTCGGGTGCCCCTGCTATTCTCCTTGGGCTTCTAGACAAGGTACAGCGGAGGGTCTGTAATGTGATCGATACCGACTTAGCAGACCGCCTGCAGTCTCTCTCTCACCGGCACGACGTGACTTCCCTGTGCCTCTTTTATAAATACTTTCACGGCTTCTGCTCTGATGAACTTAGATCACTGGTGCCCCCTAGGTTCGAATTTGCACGAGATACTAGATTAGCAACTAGGTCCCACCCTTTTACAGTGAAACCGATAAATTCAACCGCAACTTCTACTCCAACATTTTCTTTTCTCGCTCTACTCCAACAGTTTCTTTTCTCGCACTTCCCGACTGTGGAATTCTCTTCCACATGACTGCTTCCCCGACAGCTACAATCTCCAGGAGTTTAAGTGTAAGGTCAATAGACACCTCCTAACAAACTAACTTCCATTCTTTCAAACACTCTTCCCACCCACCCAACTATCTATTAACCCGCTTCTGACATTTCCTATATCTAACCACTCTTCCTATTTACCTCCTCCTATGTAGCCCCAAGCGCAATAGTGGCAATGGAATGCCTTGCTTGGGGTGAAATGATTAAAAAAAATAAATTTAATCTCAAAATAAATGTTGTCATTTACTGTCCACCTACTTTTAGACCAACTTTTTAAAATTAATCAGGCAGTTTCTAGGCGAGATCTTCGTACACATCGTCCATAGATAAAAGCGCCAGGTTGTAGCTACATCATATACTCCTGTTTTATAGTGCGGAGGGGAAAACGGTCAATTCCTTGTACAGTCCAAGAAGGTACATAACTCTTACAATGCTTTATCTGTACAAAAGCCAGATTAAACCAAGTTTGTAGTATTGCTGTCTAATTCTTCCTTTTCGGCCTTGACAGAGTTTAATGAATTATTCTCTACCCTACAACGCCTTTCACTACAGACGAAACGTTGCTAGCCTTTCGGGTTAGTTGGACCAGTTCAGACCTTCACATCACGGACATTATCATCCCACGTTATACAACGTGTTAAGTGTTATAAGTTGTAACAAAAGAAAAAATGATTGACCAAAACGCAGAGCTAAATCACAGATAAATATTAAATTTACAAAAACACAAAATAAAATCATTTACAAATATACAATTTTTTGCATTCAAATAGAAAAAAACGGTTTACTACTGGCAGAGTTACGGGTAAGTGCTACAAAAGGGAAGGAAAGTGTAAAGTATCTTTACGCAGTTAAGCTAGTGAAGTAGTTTAAGTGCTATGTTTTTTGGAAATCCTCAAATGTGGATATAAAGAATAATTTTTTGTTTGGTCAATGAAAGAGTCAAAAAAACTATTTACCCATTTAGTTCCATGAGGTTCTCTTTCAGGTTTTAGTTGGTCGGCAACTTTTTGTAGAAATTCTTTTGGCTGGATATACAAATCTTTAAATCAAAGCCGAGGTTGATAATGTCAGCAAATCCTTTTAACAACTAACTACTCTCTTCCAGAAACTTATTTTATAGGGGTTAACAGCTAATTTGCATATTTCTTTAATCAACTAGAATTTCCTCGAACATTCTAGGATCTTCCAAACGTTCTATTTCTAATTTCTCTATTTAACAACTACTTCATGAATTAAAGCTTTTTTGTGGACTTCATTAATATTTTTTTATATATAAATGTATCCTAGTAACACAAGGTTAAGTCATTCTTATTTCCTTAATGGACACTTCACTACTCTGTCATTATCAACACTTCGCTACACTATCATTATAATCGGAATGTATTCAAATGTTCGGCTCTTGGACAGTTGACGCAGCTAATATACAGGGTGGTCCAAAAGTAAAAAGACTGTAGGTGGAATGCATTTCATAGTTAAAGACCCACTCATTCACAGTCAGGTTAGCTAAATGCAGACGACAATTCTACTCCTGCAGCTTCCTCTCTCGCACTTCCCGCCTGTGGAACTCACTCCCGTATTCTTGCTTTCCTGACGGCTACAACCTCCAGAAATTTAAATGCAAAGTCAATACTCATCTACTAACCACTGGACACTAGCTCTCTCCCCTCCCCTGTATAACCTTCACTTTCACTCCACCTATGTATCTGTCATTGCACCTGCTTTCTCAGCTTTCTATTGTTCCTTTCTAACTAGCTTGTACTCCTCACTCTTTTCTAATTAATCTTTTTACATTTATGTAACCCCCTGCACATCAGTGGCGTTTCTGCCTTGCTCGGGGTGAAATGATTAAAAAAAAAAGAAAAAAAAAGGAAGAGCTGCTCAGATAACTAATTCCTCAGATCTATTACGTCATGGAACAGGAACTCCCGAAAGAATGCTTCCCCGATCAAAACAAGAACACTGGAACACGGAACGTGATGTTTATGCTTAGAATGTTCTCAGAAAGGGCAACGTAAATGTAGAAGGACGTGTACCTGTGTCTCGTCGACTACGCAAAGACATTCGACAAAGTACAACACAAAGACCTGATAGACACTCAGCAACCTTGATATATTCGGGAAAGAACTTAGAGTAATCAAAAACCTGTACTGACAGCAAACTGCCTGCATACGGAGAGGAAACGAGTTCAACAAATACAAAAAAAAAAATGATAGAAAGGGGTGTAAGACAAGGATGTGTCTTCTCACCAGATCTATTCAACCTATACAGCAAGACAATTCTGAGCTCTAGAAGTCCTACCAGGACTCATGATTGGTGACCGCAATCTGAACAATATAAGACTAGCAGTATAGCCCGGCATTGCTCGGGTGTAATGAAAGCTTTAAAACTAATCCATGGTCCTGGAACTCAGACTCGGCCTAAAGAATATTTGTGTGAAGTTTGGTGAGAAGCGGATAAAAATTGTGGATTTTTATAAAGGACAGACAGACAGATAAACAAACACACACACAAACATCTTGCCTTATATATATATATATATTATCGATTTTCTGCACTATTGTAAGAACCACAACCTTGAAACTTCTGAATATCGTTTCTCATGTCTTTGTCTATGAGTATATCCAATTTGATTAAAATCGGACCACTCCTTCTATAACCCGATTTTTTCGATTATCGATTTTCGATATTTATCGGGAGTCAGTCAGTTAAGTGCCATACGTGATACACGCTTGGGCGATCATGTCTCGAAAGAGACATGTCTGACTGGGCAGAAGGTTATCCCGCAGTATTTTGCCATTGCTTTCTGCGGTAGACTGGTTGCCGACCAAGGCTATAGAACCCAATCTGTCCTGCTATTTAACCCATAACTGGAAGGAAGAGGCGGATTAATACCTTTCTCAAGGGTATTTGCGCGAAAGTAAAACCTTGACAAAAAACCTAGCTAAGAACACTCGCAGACGCTTATAGTACAACTGTGTAAATTTTCAAGGAAATCCGTTCATCCGTTTCGGAGTCTATAGGTAACGGAAATACACACACACACACACACACACACACACAGAGACAAATACACACACAGACAAATTTCCATTTGTAAATAAGCTTAGATAATTTTATTTTTTGCTCAGATTATTCATACCTGGCATTTTCTCTTTTTTTTTTTTTTTTTTTTTTTTTTGTTATATTATTACCGATTTATTTTTGGTCACATTATTACTGGCAAATTTATTTTGAAGTCACCTAAAAATGATAATTCTATTTTTTCGTCAAATTATTCCAGATAATTTTATTTTGGTGGGATCACATTATTCCAGACAATTTAATATTTTTGTCATGTTATTCCTGATAATTTAATTTTTGATTACATTTTTCTGAAAAACTATTTTTATTTATCTTATTCCTGATAATTTATTTTTGGCTCATAGTATTCCTGATAATTTTATTTTTGTGTTCACATTATTCTTGACAATTTTAGTTTTTGTGGATCACATTATTCCTACAATATAATTTTTGATCACATTTCTGATAATTTAATTTTTCCTTCATCTTACATATTTCTGATAATCCTATTTTTAACCCGCTTATTTCTGCTAATTTTATTTTTTGATAATGTTATTCAATAATCTAACTACTGTTTATTGTAGCAAGAGAAAATCCATTTGATCACGCCCTGCAATCTACAAAGCCCTTTGCTATTCAAGAGTATGAAATTCGCAGATATTTTTTCTTTCTGTACTGACTTGTAAATAAAATACTGGATTCCTCTCCTTCAATTCACTGGGGATGGAAGATGTAAGTTAATTGGTGCCTAGTGAAGTCCAAGTGGGCGAACATGTTGCTGACAGAAGAATTGCACTGACTAATTTTGTTTCAAATCAAAAATCCAAATAACTGTCATTTTCCCTAAAAATAACTTGAGTGTGACTAAAATATCTACCTGAGCAGATAATCATTCAGAATGACATTAGGGTTCATATGGCATGTGGCTGGGAAGGAGCAGAGGCTGGGTGGTGTCTAATTGAATCCCTTATACTGAAGTTAGCACAGATTCAATTAAATAGGAAACCTGAATTTCAAATGGAAGAGACTTCTTTAGAAAATGAAAATTCCTTAAGCACAAGCCTCTATCACAAGTCTATTATCAAATACGTTTACATCCAAAATTGAAGGAATGGTTGAAAAAAATCATTCAAAATTCATTCATTTTTGTAAAGCAAACGGGAAGAATGGGTTGGAATGAAAGGATAGATTATAAAATTTATTCAAAATTAAATCATTTTCAGAACAAAAAAGGAGGAAGAGTAAGTTGGAATAAAAGTGGTTTTTGGATAATTTTATTCATTTTTTGAATGAAAAAAGTAAGAGAAGATTGGAAAAAGCGCCATTTTCAGAATGATAAATTAAGACCAGATTGGAATAAAAAGGTTGGTTGGAAAATTCATTCATATTTGGAATAAGTTTCAGTTGAAAAAATTCATAGTTGCAATTGAAAATTAAGAGGACTTTAGAATAAAAGGGCTAGTAAGAAAGTTCTTTCATTTTTGGAATGAAAAGTTAGATTAGAAAAAATAATTCAAAAGGATTTGACAAAAATGGACAAATAAAATAAACATGGGGTAGGGAATAATAGTTAGTAATCTGGAAAACATATTTGAATATTTGGTTTTATGATGGGTAACACCAATCAGCAATATTATTGATTCATGTTTTCAGTTTATGGCCAGCTGTTAAGCATCTAACCATATGATAATGGTTAACAAGCTTCCTTATCAAATATTTGAGGTGAATCCAATCGTCACTGGTGTCTCTTGCATAAGACTATGCAAAATATTTTTTTCATTAATGTTATCTACTGTGTAATTGCATTCACTTATGCGCAAATACCCTTGAGAAAGGTATTAATCCGTCTCTTCCTTCCAGTTATGAGATAAATAACAGGACAGATTGGATTCTATAGCCTTGGTCGGCAACCAGTCTACCGCAGAAAGCAATGGCAACCTACTGCGGGATAATCTTCTGCCCAGTCAGTCATGTCTCTTTCGAGACATGCTCGCCCAAGTGTGTATCACGTATGGCACTTAACTGACTGACTATGTAATTGGCAAGTTAGTGTTGCACCCCGTTGTCAGTGAAAGGAGTTTGCTCTTTATGGGTTTCCTCAATACTGTGGCCTTGTGTCAGAGTAAGCCAAGCTTGATAAATATCAGGCTCCTGAATGCAAGTATCACATTTGTAGAGTGGCAGAAAAATTCTCGTGTATCAGTGCATTTGTGTGGTACATTCAATCTTTACTATGTGACTCAACTATGTTGACCCCATGCCAGTCAAAGCCAATTTTTTAAAAGATGAGCATCCGCAAAGCAAATAGGGTGCATGCCGTAGAGCAATGTTTAACAACCAAGATGGTCACACAAATAGAGCACCTCCCATAGAATAACATTTAATCAGCAGGATCCCTTGCACATGAATTTTAAACTGCTTGTCAGAATCAATCTTGCACATTTATAAATCTACCATTTGCTTGTGGCTTGAATATTGTTGCCATATTTGGTCGGGTGCCTCTGCTATTCATCTCAACTTTCTTGACAAAATCCATAGGATCTGCAACATAATCGGTCCTGACTTGGCAGCTCATCTTCAGCCACTCTGACCAACTTTTTTCCCTGGTACCTTAACAACATGAATTTACTTGAATTGGCATCACGGTCCCACTCATTTACCATCAAAATTGTCAAATATAACCACCACTTCTTTCCTCACACATCCAGTCTGTGGAACTTCCTTCAATATACTTGCTTTCCTGATAGCTACAATCACCAAACGTTTAAATGTGGCTTCAATTGCCTAAATCTAACTCCTCAAATCCTATTCTTTCTTCAGTTTCCTTTGTATCCTGTTTTCCCTCTTTGCAACCCCCTACACACCAGTTCTCCCTTGCTTGAGTGAAATGATTATAAAAAAGTAAATGCTCAACTATTTTGCTCCAATGCCAGGCTAAACAAATTTGTGAAAACTCTTTGCTGTTGTAAAATATTGAGTTTCAACCTCACCTGGTACTTCCAGTTCATGACCTTGTACCAGTCTTAGCCAAAACTATTAAAACTCTTTCATGATTCATCATTTCCCTTCTGATAGCTACACTTAAAATGTCATCTTACCCACTAAATTTATTTGCCATTCATACTTGATTTTAGATAAAAGCACTTTAAAATGTCATTTTGAAAGTAGTAGCCACTATTTCACTGGAAGTAATTTATCTGTGAAAGGCTACTTCAGTATACTATCATGTGGCATACAGCCAATATTGATCAACAAATTCATTGTTAGGCAAGAGAATAATCCTCAATGCAATCAGTCCTTTTTCATTCTTGTAAATGGAACCTGTTATAAATAGATCACATGAAATCAGATCACTTTTAGATCTTATCAGCAATCAGTTCCAAAGTAAAGCAGTAAATATTACCCTATTTTGTCTGCCAGGACACAGCTAGGTAGCATTCTATTCAAGACTATTAAAAGAAAGGGTGATTAAGACCTTTTTGCTCAGAGATGTAGTAGTGACAACATAGGGCTCTTCCCCTATTGGAATACTGCTTAACTCCTAGGCAAGCAAACTACTTAATTTCAGCCTAACTATATGGTACACTCACACATCACACAAACTTGCATACACACCCACTATGCTAATAAAAGTTTTTTCTTTCCTTTTTTTATAGCTATTTGTATACATGTAAATATAATTATTTCTTTCTCTTCTTGTTTTATATATATATATATATATATATATATATATATATCTGCTGTCAAAAATGATGGCAAAATATTTGAGAAGATTATACACACACAGAAATAAATACACAATGGCTGTTATTATAATAGAGAGTTTAAATATATATATATATATATATATATATATATATATATATACTTTAAATATGTCGGATTAAATAAATTGCAAACAATATGTTTGCTTATTTTTAATAAAATCCGTTCATACTTACAGATAATCTTTCGCGTATTACAATCAAAAGATGACAGAAATGAGCTGTAGCATTGACAGATATTATTGTCATTCATTTTTCAAGGTACCCAAGTACTTTCAACCTCTTTCCGAGGTCATCTTCAGGGGTGTGAGTTATGGTAACAAATGTAACCGGAAAACTGTGTTGCTAAAGATTACTGTATATTTTTTTCCTGCTTCAAATATAACAGTTGACAAATTGCTGGTGTTCATTAGAACTTGAAAATTATCCAAAAAGGAACTTTTTTATATGCTGTAATGTCATTTTCATGCATGTGTTAAAGCATGAAAAAAATGCTTTTTTTACAAACATTTTAGAACAGTATTCATAGCTACTTTTATTGATGGCTTGCCTCGGAAATCTGTAGTTTGCTTTTGTTGTTTTCTTGGGATAGAATAGTTGTATTATCGATCATTATATTTTTATATTGTGAGTGTAGACAGGAATGTTGTTGTAGATGACTACAAATGGATGAATGGTCGGACAAATGTAATGTAAGATGTCTTCTTAATGTGGTTGTTGTAAATCCAACATATACATTTGTTTTTTGTTTTTTTGTCTGAGATACATTCTCCAAAGGGACATTTGAATTTATATATAATGTTGGTTTTACATAACACATCAGTTGGCGGGGAAGAGTTATTATGGACAATAAAATCAGTAGTATTGTACCTTTTATAATATATAATTAATTTTAATTTTTTATTAGGACCAACGGGAAATATCTAAATCTAATCTAAACTTATTTATAAATGGAACTTTGTGTGTGTGTGTGTGTGTGTGTGTGTGTGTGTGTGTGTGTGTCCGTTACTTATAGACTCCGAAACTGAATCGATTTTCTTGAAAATTTACACAGTTGTACTATAAGTGTCTGCGAGTGTTCTTAGCTAGGTTTTGTGTTCAGGTACCCCCCGATAAAAACCGAAAATTGATAATCGAAAAAATTCGGTTATAGAAGGAGTGGTCCGATTTTAATCAAATTTGATACACTCATAGACAAAGACATAAGAAACGATATTCAGAAGTTTCAAGGTCTTACAATAGTGCAGAAAATCGATAATATACATATAAAAGGCAAGATGTTTGTGTGTGTCTGTTTATCTACCTGCATGTCTGTATTTTTTTCAGCCCTTTTATTTTAGTTTTTGCTTCGGGTTTGGCTCTAAGTAGGTATAATTGTAGTTATTAGTCTCAGCCATGATGCCATTTACTCAGAGGACATATTTAGCCTTCAAAATTCAGTTTACGAC
>JBBBDQ010001490.1:662500-782500 GCA_037127315.1 Ascarosepion bandense
ACTTTCCAAGCGCTTCCAGCGACTTCCCTGGCCATTTTCAAGAATGAAAAATATTGATTAAATACTCTGTATTTTTTTTTGTTTGTTTGTTCTTTTTTTTTTTTTTTCAATAAAAACAGTATATTTATATCTACTGGCGTGAATAATCGTGAAATCGTGTTAGGAATATTTGTATTCTCAGTTCTCAGTCAGGATTCGAACCTGCGTCACTGAGCAGAAACCGTCAATTGATCTGATTTGTCTTAGAGCACCCGACCATGAAGAACTTTAGACAAAGCCCGAAGTAATACCTTTAAACGCACATTTTCTGATTTTTCGAAAAATCCATATCTGCTCTGTTTTTGTATCCTTATGTAAACAACTTTAAACAGAAACAATTTATTTACATAATTTTACAAAATATGTTATAAAATGCGACAAGGGCTCAAAAACAATTTTATAAAACCGGTTAAAATCAGTTTTAATACGATGATCACTAAACCTATTTGACAAAACCGATTTTAATGTTTGTAGTTTCTGCTTTTCGTGAAAAATTCCCCTACTGTTTCTCTTTGAAGAGATATCGTATCTACAGTCAGTCAGCCGAGTGCTGTCTGTTTCATTGATACAAATAGCAACATATCACTTTTCATATTAAACTTTACTGATTCTTATAAATACAAAGACTAATGATCTAAGTAAGTAAATCTTGAATTTATCTTTTATTTCTTTTAGTATCTAATTTTTCGAGAGACTTCATCTATACATATGCACGAAATAAATGATATATGTTTTGGATTTTTTGGTTTTTTTAATCAAAAACCGGGCGGAATAAACATTTAGAAGTCTATTATTTTTTTTAATTTCATTTTTGTTTTGTTTTGTTTTGTTTTGGAAACTAATATTTTCATTGTTTTTTTGGGGTTTTTTTCTTATCATAGATTTGGTTATAATTTAGGAGTGTAGGGGGCAATGGCTATGTTTGTCAAATTGGCCTTGTGCCAAACATAACCGAAGTCCCCAAAATTTAAAATATCAGAAGGTTGAAAGAATGAAAGTGTTTGTAAAATAAATGAAATTTCATTAACAGAAAAGAATAACATCAATTTGAAAGAAGTGAAATTCTTAATTATGTAAATGTTCAAAGAAAATGTACGTAGTTAATCAATTTGTAAGAGGAATAGTAGTAAGGATTTAAGTATTCAGAATTCTAGTTGTAAGTAGCAGAATATGTGCATGCAGAAAGGGGGTTTAAACCAAATGATCTTTCTTTTTCTACAGTTTCCTTTATTTTTATTTTTGGATGATTCGGAGTCTATTGTATGTTTATTATTATATATATATATATATATATATATATATATATATATATACCCATTACCCTATAATAAGTCAAAATATCATAACCTAAACCAGTGTAAAAATTTAAATATCATAGACTTGATTGCTCTATGTTGAAAACGACAGACAAATGAAAATAATTCCCCAATTTAATTCTTAAAAAAACATTAATTTTATAATTACTTAAGTTTTTCTTTGGTCGAATCTTTAATTTTATTCTATTTGTCCGTTTTTTTTAACATGGAAAATGCAAGGATGTGAATATTTGCAATCTGGATCACACTTTTACACTCGGTGTTAGAAACCGTTGCACAAATAAAATAAATTTTTAAACTCCTAAGTTCTGAATGTTAGGACCGGTTCCATTTTAGGGGGATTGTTTTACTATAAGCTTCAATGACGCAATGACACCCCCTACACACACCGAAAACTTTGAAAATAATACATTTTTTCCAAAATCTGAAAGTTTAATGTCTAATTGATATCAGTTTATTAAAAAAAACTTAGGTGGGAGGGGGACACGGCTTAAATCAGCCAAAGCCGCTTTTTAACCGGTTTTGAGAATTAACGGTTTTTTGCGAGCCCTAATTGGAACAGTGTTTTGAAAGAGGATGGAAAGTGCGACATGGAGATCCAAAGACGCATTAGCATGGCCAAAGACGCATTTCAGAAGCTAACCAGAGTACTGAAAGACAGGAAAGTCTCATTAGAAACAAAGAAAAGTATGCTGGATGGCTATGTGACATCTGTCCTTCTGTATGGACGTGAATGCTGGACAATCTCATCAAAGATGAAGGAGAGGCTTGAGGTAGCAGAAATGTGGTTTTACAGAAGGATGCTGAGGATACCATGGATGGAACGAGTGCGCCCCGATGAGGTGTTGGAAATGATGCAAACGAGAAGAAAACTCATACTTAACATCAGGAAGAAACAGATGAGGTTCCCAGGAAACGAAATAAGGAAAGAGGGCCTAGAGAATGTAATACTCATAGGAAGAATAAAAGGAAAGAGAGATAGAGGAAAGCAGCGCGAGACCTACTTGTTAGGTCTGGGAAAATGGATGGCGAAGCGGGGCTTGGAGGAGATACCAAGAGAAAAAATATTGAGAGCGACAAGAGACAGAGCCAAGTGGAAGTCTATGATCGCCTACGTCTTGAAGGGACACGGCACATGAAGAATTGAGATATATTTCTGAATTCATTTGTTTATACATTATTTTTAAATAAATTAAAAATATGTCGGAGCCAATTCATTTCGTAACGAATTTCGTAAAATATCGTCAATATATATAATATTCACACACTTCAGAGAGGTTACAAGGACGTTAACACAAAAACATCCACCATCACGAATTTATCTTGTGTTGACATAAAACTCCAATATCTGAAGGTTCTTTTTACTATGTGTATGAGTGAGGATTATTATGTTGTTGACTAAAATCTGTTTGATATTACCTACATGGTTATGTTTTTCTGAGAAATGTTGTTTTAATTATACTCTGATCAGAAAGGTGACAGGTAAGTCTACGGGAGAGCGTGGTTGTATTAAAACCAATAGTGGGTAAAACCCAGTAGTGGGTTTATTATTAGTACTAGAGATACAATCTCCGAACAGGCATGTAAATTGATACACTACATTGGTTTTTGTAGAGAATTTAATTTAGTGCTTGTAGGGTTATTAGAGACTATGAGGTCAATTGTTTTGAATTTTTTATAATATATCATGAGTTTAATTTGATTATTACTATCCACTGGTTTAACATTTCTACGTATTATGTTTTTGAGAGTTTTTTCATCTTAGTATGTATTTTGTTGCAATAGTATAAGTTCATAGTGTTAATTTAAATATTTTATTTTGATGTAGACCATTACTATTAATATTATCAATATTGTTAGAGCTATTGTTAAGTTTGTTGAGATACTTGTTACTTTATTGATCAATAACGGAGTTAGGAAATTTATTATTGACAAGTGTTTGCTTAATGTTGTGTAATTCTTTATAAAATATAGATTTGGAAGAAGATATTTGAGTGCGTTGAATTAAGTTTTTTTATAACAGCTAACTTATATCGTTGGGGGCATTCACTATTATAATTAAGAAGACACTAATTTATGCTAGTTGGTTTCCTATATAGAGAAGTAGTAAATCTATGTGTGCTAGAATCAATGAATACATCAAGGAATGGGATTTTGTTATTAATATTAAGTTAGTTCTAATATATATCAAATGCATATATCAAACTAACAGTTTATTTGATTTTAATTCAAATTCCCTCGGTGTTCGTTGGAATTCAATCTTATAAAGTTATTTTACTGCTTTTTTAATAACAAGATTAAAAAAATGAAATATTCTAAGGTTGCATGTAGATAAAAATGATAAATTTAAATTTAAAACTTAAAATTAACATAAAAGATACAAAATATTTAAAAAGATATATTAAAAATAAAAAAAAATCAGGAAAAAGAAATCAAGGGGTGTAAGTCATGTAACGTAAAAATTCAAATATTTGAATATTACATGTAGATAAAATTTAAATTTTAAATACAATAAAATAAAATAAAAATAAAAATTCAGAATAAAAAATGAAATTAAAATTAAAAATGTAGAGAGCAAAAATAAAAGGGGTTTAATTCATAATTGTTGAAAGTAATATTGCGGGAGAAAGAAAGAAAGAAAGAAAGAAAGGGGTAAACGTAGATCTATATCAATCTGGGTCCAAGAATTTAAGTTATTTTTTTATTAAGCAAATTAGGATTATTTATATGGTTTAAGATGACAATTTTTTTCTAAAATGCATAGATTACATTTATTTCCTTTTCAATTATAATGTTTGGATTTAGCTATGATATTTCAAGTAATTACTGAGTACTTATTAGTTTTTACTTTCCAGTAATGTATGGATAAAGCTGTACTTTTGTCGTATTTACTGTTGTTTAAATTTCAATCTTATCTTCCATCTTTTGAAAGTGCTTCTAAAGTAAAATTTAACATCATTATCATCCAAATAAATTCGAGCTCTATAAACAATACTTTTTGGCCATTCAAAAACAGGTTTTATTTTTTCGACTTATTTTTAGAAGGGTTATTTTTGCTATTAGTTGGGTGAAGGATGTTGTTTGTGTGGGTCAAATATTTATTTGATATCGTAGTATTAGGTTGTGAAATATATTTTTCTATGTTTTTAGCGCAACTATAACTGACTTTAACATTGTTTTCTGTCGAAGTATTTTTTAGTGTGGGTAAATGGTAGAAATGCTTGTGAATTAAGGAAGAGTTTACCAATGTTATTTTTGACGTTACAGCTGAAGGGTGGGTTAAACCAAATACTGTTACATATACGTGATTTCCGCTTATTTCTGCTTACCTTGACTTTAACGAAGCATTCTAAACTAGCGTTAGATTTCTTTTTTCTAAAGCATTAATGTATTTAATTTTAGAATTGCCAAAAATTCTTTATTGCTAGAGTTGGTACTTAAACGAAATTTGATAAATTTGTATAGGTTGTTGGTGATTTTCTGATAGTGATTTGATTCCTTGTTGATTTATGTGTGGTTACTTGCGTCCTTAGGGTACAGGTTTGTACATACCACTGCCCAGGTCGAAGATAATAACCAAGAAATTTACAACTTTAGCATAAGTTATGGTGGTAATGTTCAAAGTGTGATTTTTGAAAAATTTTATCAGATCCTTTCTGAGTTTATCCGTTTATTTTTGTGGATTAGTTTTACGAAGGATTATGATTCCGTCGTTTTGGTAAAGGCCGGCATTACATAAATCAAAGATGTGCCGAATAATCCTGAGCAAAAACAGCCCTACCAAGTTGAAAGTCTCTGCAGAAGTATACGCCTCCATGGAAATGCAGAAATCAAGGTTGTTTTTTCTAGTCCACAGGTTTTCATCGTAAAATCAAATAGATTTTGGGGCTTGTCTGATGATGTTGATATCTTGGTCACTGATGGGGCAATAATTTTTAACCAAATATGCATATTTTAATTTATTTGTTTTAACATTATTTTTAATAGATACTATTACTTTTGTATATATATATATATATAACTAATATGTTTGTATATTATGTTTTGTTTATATATATAATATATATGATTTGTTTATATATATATATATATATACATATAATGTATATATATAACTTATATGTTTGTATATTATGTTTTGTTTATATATATAACATATATGATTTGTTTATATATATATGGGTGTGTGTAACTTATATCTTCTTTTATTTATATATATATATATATGTTCTTTATATATATATATATATATATATATAACTTATGTTCTGTTTGTATATATATATATATATAACTTATGTTCTGTTTGTATATATATATATATATATAACTTATGTTCTGTTTGTATATATATATATATATATAACTTATATGTTCTGTTTATATATATATATATATAACTTATATGTTCTGTTTATATATATATATATATAACTTATATGTTATGTTTATATATATATATATATATATATGCATATATATATATATATATATATATTATATGTGCATATATATATATATATATATATATATATATATATATATATATATATATGCCTGAATATCTTTGAGAAATTTTGTTAGAAAAATATGTATCATTGGGCAAGATTGGAACCCACTACTCCTAACAAGACTGAGGAAGCCATCACTTGATCTGATGCGTCTTGATTACGAATGATTTAACTGTTAAACGCAGTAGAATCAACGGTTAAAAACACCTTTCGTGAAGAAATGTCCTACGACTCAGGATATTTTTTCAAGCAGATTGGAAAAAAAAAACACTGAGGAGTGAGGACCTCATAATGATGTCTTCACGATACTTCGTTCCAAAACACAAAATGACTATAAACGTTCACAACACAAAATGTCTTACATAGGATATGTCGCAACCACACTTTCATGGACTCAACTGCTACCAAGCGAGCCAGAGTGTCATCAAACAACACATTAATAAGAATATTAGTAAAAATAGATTCATGGTACTTGAAGCAATATTTATACAACAATAACAATAGCCTATAAATAAAACAATTATAATTCAAAAGCCTACTTCTTCAAATGTATACAATTAAATCTTAAAACGCAAACGCACTCACACCCAACACACATCGCCTACATCACAACATTTACTAGCTCTAAAAAAACTCGCATTTTCTTTCTATCTACCCTGATGATGACTGTATTTCTTCCCAAATTACCTTTTGACAAATTCTTATGGAATTTCCTCTTTGTCTGAGAAAGACTTTTTGTAATTTTGAAAAGTCAATCAGTATAATTAATAGACACAAAGTGTCTGTCCACTTTATATATATATATATATATATATATATATAACTTATGTTTTTTTACATATATAACATATGTTCTCTTTATATATATATATATATATATATAACTTATGTCTTGTTTATATATATATATATATATAACTTATGTTCTGTTTATATATATATAATTTATGTTTTGTTTATATAGATATATAACTTATGTTTATATATATATATAATGTAACTTATGTTCTGTTTATATATATAACTTATATGTTTTGTTTATATATATATATATATATATATATATAACTTATGTTCTGTTTATATATTTTGTTTATAGCAAAATCTACTGCTAAGAAGGTTGGGTCACTATGTCGATCCAGGATGTTTTTTCCACCTGAATCCATCCTGCATATATACAAGTCAACCATCCGTCCGTGCATGGAGTACTGCTGCCATTTATGGTCAGGTGCCCCTGCCGTTCTCCTCAGTGTTCTTGACAGGCTCTAAAGGAGAGTCTGTAATGTGATAGGTACTGATCTGGCGGCTCGACTGCAGCCACTTTCCCATCGTCATGGCTTCTGCTCAGACGAACTTAAGTCACTGATGCCTCCTCAACAGGTGTTTACTCGTGCAACCAGACTGGCAACTGGGTCCCACCCATTCACAGTCAGGTTAGCCAAATGCAGACGACAATTCTACTCTTGCAGCTTCTTCTCTCGCACTTCCTGCCTGTGAAACTCGCTCCCGTATTCTTGCTTTTTTTGACGGCTACAACCTCCAGAAATTTAAATGCAAAGTCAATGCTCATCTACTAATCACTGGACTCTAGCTCTCTCCCCACCCCCGTATAACATTCCCTTTCTCTCCACCTATGTATCTGTCATCGCACCTGCTTTCTCAGCTTTCTATTGTTCCTTTCTAACTAGTTTGTACTCCTCACTCTTTTCTAATTAATCTTTTTACATTTATGTAGCCCCCTGCACATCAGTAGTGTTTCCACCTTGCTCGGGGTGAAATGATTAAAAAAAAATATATATATATATATATATATAAAATATATGATCTGTTTATATATATATATATATATATGTGTGTGTGTGTAACTTATATCTTCTGTTTATTTATATATATATATATATATATATATATATAAAAGAGAACATACATTTTGTATTCTAGTAATATATATATTACTAGACTACTTCTTTTTTTTATATGGCACATCATCTTTTGGGTGAATTATCCTGGAGTAAAAACAACAGTGATAAGTTTTGTTTTGTTTTTTATAATCGATTCAGTCCAAGCAACGCAATACTACCACTGGTGCGCAGTGAGTTACACAAGAGGAGAGTGAAGAGAAAGAGGAACCGGTCACAGGGTGTGTTGTAGAGTGGCAGAGGAGAACACAATACAAGGTGTGTCGAGGTAAAGATGGGAGTCAAGGACATAAGAGAGGGCAACTGACATTGCATTTCAATTTTTGGATATTGTAGTTATCAGGGAATCAAGCATGCAGATAGTATTTTTACAGGTGGGAAGTGCGAGAAAAGAAACTGAAGGTGTAGAAGTTGCAATTGCATTTGATTGATTTCACTGTAAAAGGATGGGGCCTGGTTGCCAGTTAAATAGCTTGAGTAAATTCGTGCAGGTTGGGGAACAGGAATCTAAGTTTGTCGGAGCAGAAGCCGTGAAAGTACTTTTTAGATCAGACAGAAGGAAGCCATATCAAATCTGAGTCGAGCTACCAGAACGAGATTGATTACAATGCATATTCTTCTTTGGATTTTGTCGAGAACCACGAGATGAATAGTAGGGGCACCTGACCAGATGTGACAGCAGTATTCCATGAACAGAATTAACCAGTAACAAAATAGTTGTAACAATGAAGAATCCTTTAAACCAGAGTGTTGAGATAAAAACAAACAATAAGATGAAATTAAACTAGTAATTAAATAACTGTAAAATTAACCTCGTGTCACATCACGTCGCTGTGGGAAGACAGGCAAACACATATTAGTAATAATGAAGAATGTATTGATCAAGAGTATTGGAATATATAGAGTTAACAACGTTGGTAATAAAATAAGTTAAGCTTTATGACTCTACATGTGATTTCATCTGCTTGGCAACAATATTATCTGCCACTGAAGGCGACTCTGGTCCTTGAATTTGAATGTGTCTTAATTTTATAGTTGTGTTGTCATATCCTGCTATGGCGATAGAAAATAACTTTGAACAAAATTAACCATAAAGATACTGCAATTGAGAGGTCTTGAAAAGGAACGCACTAACAAGGGAAATAATATTAACTAGAAAAAATATTCAAAGACCGGAAATCGCCGCCAAGACACATACTAACATCATCTTAGCGATTAGCAAAAGATGATTATTAAAATGAAAAAGAATAGCTGCAATGAGCTTCACCGCTATCAAGAGTGTAATACAAAAAAATAAACTCGACCGCTCTTAGAATTAAACTCACACTTAAAATGAAACGGGAGGAAATTTCAGCATTTAAAATGATCTTGAGGAGGAAATTCAGTATTTGGCATTTGAAAGGCAAAATTTAATTTTCATTAATAAAACAAGAAAAATAACCCAGAATCTTCATCTCTTAGTGGATCAAACCCAAAAACTAATCAGTTCGTGCCAGTCATGAGACCAATAACCCCTGAAAGTTTTATCCAAATCCATTGAGCGCGTTTGAGATATTTTGTTACGGACTGACAGACGTGACCGAATACAATACCTCCTCCTTAAGACGGGTTTTTTTATCTTTCTTGGTTACTTCTGAAGAATTTTTAGCAAGCACAGTAATTTACCTACTATTCAGTTCTTTCTATAGGGACGATTCTGTTTACACATTTGAAAATTGTGCGTGAATTTTATGAAAGTTTATGGCTATTTTCTTTTTAGTATTTTAATTATTTTTAAAAAATCATTTCATCCTAAATAAGGTGGGACTACCACTAGTCCGCCGGGTGTTATACTGAGAGAAAAGACTGAGTATAGGGAGAATTGAGGTAAGGACAAAATATGTACGCGATTCAATAAAAATTGATGATGATTGATATGGCATTTAAATTTTTGAAGATTGTAACTGAGAGGAAAGCAAGTAAACGGAAGGGAGTTCCACAGGCGGGAAGTGCGAGAAAAGAAACTGTTCGAGTAATGAAAATGGTTACACTTAACTATTTCAACTGTAAATGGGTGGAACCTAGATACCAATCTTGTAACATGTTTAAATTCACGTGGTCGGGGCACCAGGAAAAAAGGCTCATAAAGGTAGTTGCCATAAGAACATTTGCAAAAAAAGACAGAGGAAAGCCAGGTCATGTCAGTGAGAAAATGACTGAAGTCGACATTGAAAGCCAGGATCGAGTACAGTGAAGATCCTTCTTTAGATTTTGCAGAGAGCCTCGAGATGACTAGCAGTAGCATCCGACCAAGTAGCGGCTGCCTTTAACTATTTCACCGGTAAAAGAGTCGAACCTGAAAGCCAATCTAGCAGCACGCTTAAATTCATGCAGTCGAGGCGCGAGGGAAAAATGCTCATCAGAGCAGTTACCATGAAAATATTTGTAGAAGCCGAGTCAGATCCGTGAGAAATTGACGGAAGTCGAGACACCTGGTCAGGATCGGTATACATAGGGGGGGAGAAAAAAACAGAATTCTCGAAGACAAAAGATTCCGATTGACGTTACATTTAAGTTTTTGAAGATTGTAGTCATCAGGGAAGTAAATAAACAAAAGGGAATTCTACAAGCGGGAAGTGAAAACTGTTGGAGGAGAAGAGGCATTTACATTAACTGATGTCAAAACAAATGTATGCGTTTGTGTCACTGATAGATTCTTGATTTATCTAACTTTGCTTTTTTAATTCATAATGCTCCCTCCAGTGCGACTAAAAAATACGTATATTCAAAGTAATCTTTTCTCCTGATTAAACAGTGACGTTCTGGAAATGCCGGATGACAACCAGGAACAGACTATATGACAAATTGGAAAGTCAATTGACGGTGAGGAAAGACCACAAATTAAAGCATACCTGGGCTAGCAACCCGGCATGCAGATCAACTTTTGACTATAGACACACAAAATAATAAATACTCCCAAAGGGATCCCGAGAGGGGGAGAGAGAATGAGACCCCTATTAGGACGGACCAACCAGAGTCGAACCAAGCCACACTCCCACGGACAATGATCATGCCTTTCTCTTGCGGGAAAAAATGCAAGAATATACGCGGCCTAAAAATCCATCAAACCAAAATGAAATGTCAGATGGAAACTAGCCAGAAGCAGCGAACAGACAATCCTTTCTGGTGAGACGCAGGAAATACAGGGCCGGGAAGCTCACCACAGAGTCCAGTTCTTCCAAGCAGAGGCACACGTTTCCACCGAATTAGCATCTGAGACATTTCAGGGAAAGATCAAATGGCCTGCGGCCGTCGACAAAAAGCTTGGCATGATTTCGACTCAGATACTGAAGTTAATTTCAAAGGGCTCGGTGGATGCAGATTTAAGAACTATGTCGAAAATCATAGTCAATTACGCTTCAGAGCGCTTCGGATACGAGGAAAAGAAAAAAAGAGAAAAAACTGTAGAAAATAGAAGGGTAATCAGTTGGGAGGTAAACTTGGAAAAAAGAAAAATCGGAAAACACATAATTACCTTTCGAGTATCCGACGAGTATCCACATAAAATAAAAAGGAGAAATCCCCCGTAATCAGCTTAAAAAGAGCTCACATCATCGCGATTGGCTGTTGGTCAACTTCCAATCCAATGCATGACATAGGGGTATGGGATGCCTTTATAAGTCAGTGTCTGCAAGCTGTTTATTTCAAAATGGGGAGGTGCATCAGAGACTTATCAGCTCTGATGGGGTCAACTTGTCGAGGGGAGTATGATATTTGAATGACCTGAAATTGCCCAATGATACAATTCAAGACATCACTGACGACGCCCTCCAGCGCGACTACAAAAAGAATATATTCAAAGTAACTATTTTCTTCAAAAGCAAAACCACTGTACTCATCTAATCCAAATCTAAATCTAATCTAAACTTATTTATAAATGGAACTTTGTGTGTGTATGTGTCTGTGTGTGTGTGTGTGTGTCCGTTACCTATAGACTCCGAAACGGCTGAACCGATTTTCTTGAATATTTACACAGTTGTACTATAAGCGTCTGCGAGTGTTCTTAGCTAGGTTTTGTGTCGAGGTACCTCCGATAAATATCAAAAATCGATAATAAAAAATCGGGTTATAGAAGGAGTGGTCCGATTTTAATCAAATTTGATACATTCATAGACAAAGACATAAGAAACGATATTCAGAAGTTTCAAGGTTGCAATTCTTACAATAGTGCAGAAAATCGATAATATATATATATATATATAAAAGGCAAGATGTTTGTGTGTGTGTCTGTTTATCTGTCTGTATGTCCTTTATACAAAGCCACAATTTTTATCCGATTCTCACCAAACTTCACACAAATATTCTTTAGGCTGAGTCTGAGCTCCAGGACCATAGATTAGTTTTAAAGCTTTCATTACACCCGAGCAGCGCCGGGCTATACTGCTAGTACTACATATTTGATCTTGAAATTACACCTGTTTTCGCCACCAGTATACATGGAGAGAAAAAAATAAAGGCTGGACAATGCAACTCTATCCTGTTCTGTGTGCGCTGCAAAGTATAATACCGGCAGTTTTGATTATACTAAATACAATGTTATCGAATGTAATGAAATTCAACGGTTAGCAGTTAATATAGCATACTTTGGTTTTTAGTCTAAAATCCTAGTAGAGTCGTCTACTGCGAAAGAACCATTACAGGAAATGAAATAGTGGGTTAAAATTTAATAATAATAATTCGCAGATGACCGATACGAAGTTGAAATCAGGATGCAGAATCAGACAAGTAATATAATATTCGGTTAGGTTATGTTGCATAATTTAATAATATGTTAATTCTTGTTCGATTATTCAGCCTACTCATGCCCACTCTCACATGTTTCTTTTGGGAATAGTAACTGAGGACCCTAGATGACACACCAGGATTTATTATTGGAGGCCACAACCTGAACAACATAAGATACGCGGACGATACAGTACTGATTGCGGACACGGAAAGGAAACTGCAAGATCTCATACAGAAAGTAGCAGTGGAGAGTGACAAGAAGGGACTACAAATAAACTTTAAGAAAACTGAGTGCATGGTCATCAGCAAAAGATACAATCCAAAATGCCAAATACAGGTGGGGGATAACAGAATCAAACAAGTCCAAGAATTTAAGTACCTAGGCAGTGTTCTAACAGGAGATGGAAAGTGCGACACGGAGATCCAAAGGCGAATTGGCATGGCAAAGGACGCGTTCCAGAAGATGAGCAAAATACTAACACACAGGAAGATCTCAATAGAAACGAAGAAAAGAGTGCTAGACTGCTACGTGATGTCAGTTCTTCAGTACGGCTGTGAATGCTGGACAATATCATCGAAAATGAGGACAAAACTGGAAGCGGCCGAAATGTGGTTCTACAGAAGGATGCTACGGATATCGTGGACTGAGCATACAAGCAACGACGAGGTGTTAGAAAGAATGGCAACAAAAAGGAAATTGATGCTGAGCATCAGGAAGAGACAACTGAAGTTCCTGGGACATGCAATGAGGAAGGAGAGCCTGGAGAACCTGATACTGACTGGACAGATAGAAGGAAGGAGAGACAGAGGAAGGCAGCGGATAACATATCTGCAGAGTCTGATCAGGTGGATGACGGAACGGGGGTTGACATGAGCAACAGGAGCAAACATACTAAGAGCCACAAGGGATAGGGAGACGTGGAGATCCATGATCGCCTACGTCCTGAAGGGACAGGGCACATAGAAGAAGAAGAACCGTTTCCATGTAAGAAAACATTCGGCATTCAATAACCAAGCAGCCAGCACTACTTTCGTTTGAAATTTATAAAATCTTTAACTTAAAGTCCATTTTTTTTAAGAAGACAGAGAGATGAAAGCTACTTGACTTTTCAGTAGCTGTTATCGATCTTTCCAGTATTGATAGGGGTTTCCTTCATGAGCTTTCTACTTGATGTGGTGTGGAATACTAACATCTTGATTATGTCATTATTTTTACATGTTACTTGTGCTATACATTCTAGTTGTTGCTGCTGTTGGTAGTCCTGAACTGATGTGGTTTCTGTTATTTGGTCCAGTTCTTTGTGATATCGTAGCGTCAGTCCACAATGTTCAAAGAAGGATGATCTTTCCGAAAACTCTCAAGCATTAGTTGCTTAATGCCTCTTTTCACTATTGATAGAGATTTCATTCTTAATATCGGTAGTCCTCAAGTGATGTGGTCTCTGTTCTTTGGTAAAATTCTTTGTTTGTGCCTCTGTAGCACCAATTTACAATGTTCAAAGAAGTATGATCTTTAAGTTTGATATATTCCGAAAAAGAATACAGTATAAGAACAGTTGAAGAATGGAACTCCACACCAGGAATAAGAAATAGAGATTTATTGTACTAAGGTACAATTAACAATAATACACATATAGGCAAGCCACGGGTTGGAGCGGAATCGACTATCGAATAGTGAATGCATTCGCCTAAAACCTTTCTGTATTTACTAGCCTTCCCACGCAAGGCCAGATGTGACACATGGTCATTTTATGGTGGGTATTCCCGACCATATAGCCGGGCCAAAAAATCTCTGTCTATTTTTCCCCAGTCGTGGTTCTACCCTTCGGCGGAACCACGACTGGGTTTGTGCTCTCTGCTCGGAAGCAGAGAGCGCCCTCTACCCAAAGGCAGAGAGCTGACAGTGTCATAGAAAAGTCAGGCGAATGCCTAAGACCTTTCTGTATTTACTAGCCTTCCCACACAAGGCCAGATGTGACACATGGTCATTTTATAGTGGGTATTCCCGGCCATATAGCCGGGCCAAAAAATGACTGTCCATTTTTCCCCAGTCGTGGTTCTACCCTTCGGCGGAACCACAACTGGGTTTGTGCTCTCTGGTCGGAAGCAGAGAGCGCCCTCTACACGAAGGCAGAGTGCTGACAGTGCCATAGATCAATCAGGCGAATGCCGAAGACCTTTTCCATTCGTACTGCTCGTTACCGTCTTTTATAAAGTAGAGCATTCTATTCTCGGGGATGGCAGGATGTTCCACTATAACAAAGTTCTTTATGTTTCACTCACCCAAAGTCAATTTTCATAATAGATTTTAGCAAGCTGTTGTATACAGCTAACTGTTTAGATGTTTCTGAAGGAGTTTGGCACCATATATTACATCCCTATGAAAATATCGGTCTGACAACGTTGTTTAAGGACATGAGTGAGTTTTCTAGATGTTTCTGTTTTGAAGTAGTTTGTGGTGTAAAGCGAAATTACCACTGGCACAACCTATTCTATGTTCAATTTCTTTTATATTTAATTGGTTATAGCGTATTAATACATCGAGATACATGAATTTAAGCGTTCCACTAAATTGGCATCTAAGTTACACCTCTTTCTCTACAAGCAGCAAACTGCCTGCATACGGACAGGTAACGAATTCAGCAGATATACAAAGATAGAAAGGGGCATAAGACAAGGATATGTTTTTTCACCGCATCTATTCAATTTGTACAGCGAGACTATTCTGAAGAGCCTAGATGTTATGCCAGGATTTGTCATCGGAGGCCACAATTTGAACAACATAAGGTACGCAGATGATACAGTGCTGATTGCAGACACGGAAAGGAAACTACAAGACCTCCTACAGAAAGTAGCTGACGAGAATAACAAAAAAGGACTACAAATAAACTGTAAGAAAACCTAATGCATGGTCATAAGCAAAAAGAGCAGCCGAAAATGCCAAATACAGATGGGAATACTAAAATCAAGCAGGTACAAAAATTTAAATATCTGAGAAGTGTTCTAACAGAAAACGAAAAGTGCGACACAGAGATGCAAAGGTGAATTGGCATTGCAAAGGACGCGTTCCGGAAGCTGAGTAAAGTATTAAGACACAGGAAACTTTCACTGGAAACAAAGAAGAGAGTACTGGATTGCTCTGTGGTGTCAGTTCTTCAATATAGCTGTGAACGCTGGACAATATCATTAAAGATAAAGGAAAAACTTGAAGCAAATGAAATGTGGTTCTACAGAAGGATGCTGCGGATATCATGGACCGATCATGTGAGCAATGATGAGGTTTCAAAAAGTATAGAAACTAAAAGGAAGTTAATATTGAGCATCAGAAAGAGACAACTAAAGTTCCTGAGACATGCCACGAGGAAGGAGTGCTTGGTGAACCTGATAGTAACAGGCCAGAAAGAGGGAAAAGAGACAGAGGAAAGCAGTGGATAACATATTTGAAGAGCCTGAGCAGGCGGATGAAAGAACGGGGGTTGTGTGGTGTTACAGGAGAAAGTGTGCCAAGAGCCACCAAGGATAGCGAGATGTGGAAAGCCATGATCGCATAGAAGAAGACCATTTAACTAGCTACATGCAATCGCCACTTTTACTCCGAATGTTTCTTTTCTCGCACTTCCCACCTGTAGGACTTTCTTTCGAATTTCTTGCTTCCCTGACAATTACAATTTTCATAACTTTATCGCTATCCTCCGTCTTCTTGAACCTTTTTTCTTTTTTCTTTTTTCATTCAATTTCATGGCAACTGTTCTGTTGAGTTATTTCTTTTAGTGCCTTGACTACATGAATTCGAGTGTGCTACTATATTGGCATCTAGGTTCCACCTGTTTACTTGCTCAAATAACTAAATGCAACAATCACATCTACTCTAACAGTTTCTTTTCTCGCACTTTCCGCCTGTGAAATGATTACTTGTTTCCCTGATAACTATAATCTTCAAAAAATTTTTATGCAACCTCAATCGCTATCTTCAATCTTCTTGAAGTCCGCTTAACTTTTGTTCTTTCTCAAATTATTCCTATACTAAGTCTTACCTCTCGTTTTCACTGACTTTAACCCCCTGTGTACTAGGTGCATTCCCGCCTTCAATCAGTTAATTACCATACGTGATACACGACGGGGTAATAACGTCTCTTTCGAGACATGATTGACTAGGCATCAGATTTTTTCGTAGTAGTTTGACATTACTTTCTGCGGTAGACTGGTTGCTAACCAAGGCTATAGAACCCCATCTGTCCTTAGCTTTCCCATTATTTGTGCATAAGTGAATGAAACGAATTCAACCGGAATTCGAAATCGTCTCTCCGAGTTCTCATTCCGAGCCAATATCTATTACACCACAACGCCTTACTTGGGGTAAAATGGTTTGAAAAAATTAAAATGTTTAGTATTTACTGATTCCACATCACTGTTTTCATCCTAATTCTAGATCGTATGGTCTGTTTTGAAAAAGTATATCTTGTGTCTCATTTAATGGATCATTTGGAAGAGGATGTTGATTTTCGGTTCAAAATCATTCTCGTTCCAACTATGTCATCAGCATAGTCCTCTTCATCATTAATACATTGACCTTGGCAGGGAAAGCAGTATTGTTGTCTTCTATTGGCAGATTCATTAGGGATGTGCTATGGAGAGTTTAAATGGTCAGTGCCCATCACTTGGTAGTAGATGTTGATTTTCGGTTCAAGATCCTTCTCACCCCAAACTATAAACTCCCATGTCATCAGCTTTTGCCTCGGAGCGGAATTAGTGAGCATTAAAGTGAATATTAATGAACATTTAATAGGTAAAACATTTCTGGTTAACCATTTCCTTTCTATTCCCTTAATAAGAATTCAGTTCCACTCGAACAGATTCTGCCCAAAAGCCATTTCTTTTGGGAATCGATTCCCAAGAGAATGTTTTCCCCGGTTACTACAATATCAA
The DNA here is from genome assembly GCA_037127315.1 of Ascarosepion bandense. Lineage (NCBI taxonomy): Eukaryota > Metazoa > Mollusca > Cephalopoda > Sepiida > Sepiidae > Ascarosepion > Ascarosepion bandense. The sequence continues at coordinate 679,976 of JBBBDQ010001490.1, forward strand.
CATGTTCAAGTCAAGGATTAATTAATATCTTTCCCAGTCAGTCAGTTAAGTGCGATGCACGCTTAGAAGATCATGTCTCTTTCAATCTATGACTGACTAGGCAAAAGATTTTCCCGCAGTAGGTTGCCATTTCTTTCTACGGTAGACTGGCTGCTAACGAAGGCTATATAATCCATTCTTTCTTTTTATTTAATCCATAGATGGAGAGAGAGGAGAGATGGATTCATATCTTTCCCAAAGGTATATGCGCATAAATGAATGCGACGAATTCAATTAGAATTCGAACTCGGCTCTCCAATTTCTCATTCCGAGCCAATATCGATTGCACCACAACGCACATACCTTTCCTACATATCTTAACTAGCAGTATAGCCCGGCATTGCTCGGGTGTAATGAAAGCTTTAAAACTAATCCATGGTCCTGGAGCTTAGACTCTTTGGACGTTGGCACGAAAGACTAAAAAGCAATAGTTATTTCCAGTTAAAGCGAAACTGTAGACTGAAAGAAAAATGAATGAATGTAAGTCAAATTTTGATTTCCTGGTATCGATATCAAATAAGTTTTTCGTCGTAAACTGAATTTTGAAGGCTAAATAAGTCCTCTGAGTAAATGGTATCATGGCTGAGACTAAGAACTACAATTATACCTACTTAGAGCCAAACCCGAAACAAAAACTAAAATAAAAGGGGTGAAAAATAAACATACAGGCAGATAAACAGACACACACACAAATATCTTGCCTTTTATATATATATATATATATATATATATATATATATATCATATATATATATTATCGATATTCTGCAATATTGTAGAAACTGCAACCTTTAAACTTCTGAATATCGTTTCTTATGTCTTTGTCTATGAGTGTATCAAATTTGATTAAAATTGGACCACTCTTTCTATAACCCGATTTTTTCGATTATTGATTTTCCATATTTATCGGGGGTACCTCGACACAAAACCTTGCTAAGAACACTCGCAGACGCTTATAGTCAGTCAGTTAAGTGCCATACGTGATACATCCTTGGGCGATCATGTCTCGAAAGAGACATGACTGACTAGGCAGAAGATTGTCCTGTAGTAGGTTGCCATTGCTTTCTGCGGTAGACTGGTTGCCGACCAAGGCTATAGAACCCAATCTGTCCTGCTATTTAACCCATAACTGGAAGAAATAGACGGATTAATACCTTTCCCAAGGGTATTTGTGCGTAAGTGAATGCAATGAATTCGGCTGAAATTCGAACTCGGCTCCCCGATTTCTCGTTCCGAGCCGATATCCAATGCACCACAACGCACATCCGACGCTTATAGTACAACTGTGTAAATTTTCAAGAAAATCGGTTCAGCCGTTTCGGAGTTTATAGGTAACGGACACACACACACGCAGACAAAGTTTCATTTATAAATAAGTTTAGATTTAGATAAACTGTCTTTTACCTCTTACTCACACAACAACCTTTTTAAACTATGTTTTAGTCGTTCTTCAGCCTTGTATAGAGTGAACATTAGTTTAAAAAAAAAATGAATTTGCTTTTTATGAACCTATAAAAATTTATATATCTAAAAACGAAAAATGCGACCCTAAAATCCGAAGGCGCATTGAAATAACCAAAGATGCCTTCCAGAATCTAAACAAAGTATTGAGAAACAGAAAAAATTTTGATAGAAACAAAGAAAACTGCACTGAAATGTTACGTGATATCTGTTCTCTTATATAGAAGTGAATACTAGGCAATCTTCTCATGATAAAGAAGTGATTTGAAGCAACTGAAATATGGTCCTACAGCAGGATACTGAGGATACCATAGATTGAAAATATGAGCAAAAATGGAAACAAAAAAGAAACATATTTAACAGGAGGAAGAGACAGTTGAAATATCTAAGGCGCATAATGAGGAAAGTGGGCTTGGAAAACCCGACACTCACAGGACAGATTAAAGGCAAGAGGGACAGAGTAAAGTAACGCAGAACCTACCTAGTGAGCTTGAGTAAATGGATGATGGAACAATGTTTAGAAGAAATATCAAAAAGAGAAAATTTATTAAGAGCTAGAAAAAAACTAGATGTGGAGAGCCATGATCACTTACATTCTAAAAGACACGGTACATAAAGAAGTAATATCTATCACTAAGTTGATTGGTTGGTTTTGTTTAACGGCATATCAACATCCCTGTTGGTTATTTAATGTCAAAGTCTAAATATTTTATACATAATTCTATGCTTTTAACTACAAACATTGTGTACCAAATATTTATACTTTCATGGTAAACGTGAGTTTTTTTAGATATATATTTTGGAGATAATAAAATGTATTGTTGGTAATTGTATTATAAAAATGTATTTTTTTATATTCTTTTAATGTTGCATTGATTGTCATTTTGCTATAAAATGTATTGGTTACTTCATTATAAAAATGTACTGTTGACTTTTGCTTTTTTGGTGGGGGGTCACTATTTCCCATAGCTGGAAGTCCGAACACGTGCTACCACTCGGGTCAGAGTAAACCTAGGAACAACTCCTACATTTTTTTTTAATCTTGTAATACTTATTTGTATTTCTCTTTTTTCTTTTTTTTTTTTCTTTTTTCATAACGAACACCCGATTTTATGCCAGGCGTTAATGTCTTAACGTTGAATCTAATCCTAGTCAACACGAGAACACTAACCATGGATATATAGTATCCAGCGCAAATGATGCCATTTTAATTACAATTTAGTTACAATTTTCAGTACCTGATTTTCTTACCTAAATAATGTTTTTCAGTTCCTATTAATGCTAACTCAAAGTACAAGTTTTGAAGTGCCTGCATGTAAAATGTTTCAAATAAAGATTTATATTTAATATTTTTTATATTTTCAAAATTGGGTATGATATACCCATAGTTAATAGTAGTGTAACTTTAATTGTTGGTTAGTGTTCCAGGGTTAAGCAACGTCAAGTCTGATCAGTACCTAGATGGTTGACTACTAAGGAATACCAGATGCTGTAAGGTTAGATGTGCGGGTGTTGTAACAGATAATGGCACTGAATTGCTAACTTCTTCTTCTTCTATGTGCCCTGTCCCTTCAGGACGTAGGCGATCATGGATCTCCACGTCTCCCTATCCCTTGTGGCTGTTAGTATGTTTGCTCCTGTTGCTCCTGTCAACCCCCGTTCCGTCATCCACCTGATCAGACTCTGCAGATATGTTATCCGCTGCCTTCCTCTGTCTCTCCTTCCTTCTATCTGTCCAGTCAGTATCAGGTTCTCCAGGCTCTCCTTCCTCATTGCATGTCCCATGAACTTCAGTTGTCTCTTCCTGATGCTCAGCATCAATTTCCTTTTTGTTGCCATTCTTTCTAACACCTCGTCGTTGCTTGTATGCTCAGTCCACGATATCCGTAGCATCCTTCTGTAGAACCACATTTCGGCCGCTTCCAGTTTTGTCCTCATTTTCGATGATATTGTCCAGCATTCACAGCCGTATTGAAGAACTGACATCACGTAGCAGTCTAGAACTCTTTTCTTCGTTTCTAATGAGATTTTCCTGTGTGTTAGTATTTTGCTCATCTTCTGGAACGCGTCCTTTGCCATGCCAATTCGCCTTTGGATCTCCGTGTCGCACTTTCCATCTCCTGTTAGAACACTTTCTAGGTACTTAAATTCTTGTACTTGTTTGATTCTGTTATTCTCCACCAGTCTTTGGCATTTTGGGTTGTATCTTTTGCTGATGACCATGCACTCAGTTTTCTTAAAGTTTTAAAAAAAAATTCCCACTTAGTTCGTAACATTCGCTTACGAGAAAATGCCTTTCAGAAAAATATGAATCCACATCGTCCATTCCCATCGATGTGTTAATTAGTAAGCCTTGTATCACTTCGTTCAGTGACGAATGCGCGTTGTGGTGCAGTGGATATCGACTTGGAAAGAGAAATCGGTGAGCCGAGTTCGAATTCCAGTTGAGTACCCTGCATTCACTTCAGCACTGATACCCTTAGGAAAGGTATTAATCCATCACTTCACTCCAGTTCTGGGTTAAATAACAGGATGGGGCCTGGAGGCAACCCACCTAGTGTTGGTGTCACAATAAAAACACCCTTGTTAGCCCTGGCGAAGCATCAAGTATTCAGCTATTTGACAAGATTATTAATTTCGCTGCAGAGTGCACCAAGGATCGAAATGCACGGGGAATGCTGGAGGGGGTGTAGTGAGTTCGATCTCGGCCAAGGCCGCAAGACCACGACGATCACTAAACCATAATAATATTTTTTTAAAATGTCTTACAACCTAAAACTATTTTCTGGTTTTAAATAACATGATAAGCAGTAGAAAACGAATTAATTAATCAAATTCTGGTTAGTTACACAAACACGTCCTTTAGATTTATTTACATTCTCTGGAATATAAATGTATAAATTCTACCGTGTCAACAAATTTAGGGATCAGTTTTGGAGTAGAAAGACTAGACTATCGCCCGGTTCACACTCCACCCACGTCTGTTGTAGAGGCTCATCCCTTATTCCCTGTTTAGGATAAGGTTTCCGGCTTTCTCTTTTCCAATCTTTTCACTTTTCTTTTTCATTTTTTTTTCTCAATTGGAGTAGATAGACTAAACTATCGCCCGGTTCACACTCCACCCACATCTATTGTACAGGTGTAGAGGCTTATCCCTTGTTTCCTGTTTAGGATGTGGTTTCCGGCTTTCTCTTTTCCAAATCTTTTCACTTTTCTTTTTCTTTTTCTTTTTTTTTCTCAATTGGAGTAGATAGACTAAACTATCGCCCGGTTCACACTCCACCCACATCTATTGTACAGGTGTAGAGGCTTATCCCTTGTTTCCTGTTTAGGATGTGGTTTCCGGCTTTCTCTTTTCCAAATCTTTTCACTCTCACGTATCCCCCTGCATATCAGTGGCGTTTCCGCCTTGCTTGTGGTGATAGGATTAAAAAAAGAAAAAAAAGTTTATATATCGATTTAAATACAGAATTGATCCCCCACTTTACATACACATAATTTCTTGTCTGTCGATAAGCCGTAGAAAATGAATCAGTCGAATACTGATTAGCTTCACAGGCATGTCTTTTAGGTTTTTATGTATTCTCTGAAATATAAATGTATAGAATCTACCGTGCCACAATGTAAGGGATCAGTTTATATATTGATTGTAATACAGAATTGATCCCCCCACTTTACACATACACATAATTTCTTGTCTGTTGATAAGCCGTAGAAAATGAATCAGTCGAATACTGATTAGCTTCACAGGCATGTCTTTTAGGTTTTTATGTATTCTCTGAAATATAAATGTATAGAATCTACCGTGCCCACAATGTAAGGGATCAGTTTATATATTGATTGTAATACAGAATTGATCCCCACTTTACATACACATAATTTCTTGTCTGTTGATAAGCAGTAGAAAATGAATCAGTCGAATACTGATTAGCTTCACAGGCATGTCTTTTAGGTTTTTATGTATTCTCTGAAATATAAAAATGTATCAGAATCTACCGTGCCCACAATGTAAGGGATCAGTTTATATATTGATTGTAATACAGAATTGATCCCCCCACTTTACATACATAATTTCTTGTCTGTTGATAAGCAGTAGAAAATGAATCAGTCGAATACTGATTAGCTTCACAGGCATGTCTTTTAGGTTTTTATGTATTCTCTGAAATATAAATGTATAGAATCTACCGTGCCCACAATGTAAGGGATCAGTTTTATATATTGATTGTAATACAGAAATTGATCCCCCCACTTTACATACACATAATTTCTTGTCTGTTGATAAGCAGTAGAAAATGAATCAGTCGAATACTGATTAGCTTCACAGGCATGTCTTTTAGGTTTTTATGTATTCTCTGAAATATAAATGTATAGAATCTACCGTGCCCACAATGTAAGGGATCAGTTTATATATTGATTGTAATACAGAATTGATCCTTACTTTACATACACATAATTTCTTGTCTGTTGATAAGCAGTAGAAAATGAATCAGTCGAATACTGATTAGCTTCACAGGCATGTCTTTTAGGTTTTTATGTATTCTCTGAAATATAAATGTATAGAATCTACGTGCCCACAATGTAAGGGATCAGTTTATATATTGATTGTTATACAGAATTGATCCCCCACTTTACATACATAATTTCTTGTCTGTTGATAAGCAGTGAGAAAATGAATCAGTCGAATACTGATTAGCTTCACAGGCATGTCTTTTAGGTTTTTATGTATTCTCTGAAATATAAATGTATAGAATCTACCGTGCCCACAATGTAAGGGATCAGTTTATATATTGATTGTAATACAGAATTGATCCCCCCACTTTACATACACATAATTTTTTGTCTGTTGATAAACGTGAAAATGGATAAGTCGAATACTGATTATTTCACAGGCATGTCTTTTAGGTTTTTATGTATTCTCTGAAATATAAATGTATAGAATCTACCGTGCCCACAATGTAAGGGATCAGTTTATATATTGATTTGTGTACAGAATTGATCCCCCCACTTTATACATAATTTCTTGTCTGTTGATAAGCCGTAGAAAATGAATCAAATTGAATACTGATTAGCTTCACAGGCATGTCTTTCCAGTTTTATGTATTCTCTGAAATATAAATGTATAGAATCTACCGTGCCCACAATGTAAGGGATCAGTTTATATATTGATTGTAATACAGAATTGATCCCCACTTTACATACATAATTTCTTGTCTGTTGATAAGCAGTAGAAAATGAATCAGTCGAATACTGATTAGCTTCACAGGCATCTTTGGGGTTTTATGTATTCTCTGAAATATAAATGTATAAGAATCTACCGTGCCCACAATGTGAGGATCAGTTATATAATGATTGTTATACAGAATTGATCCCCCACTTTACATACACATAATTTCTTGTCTGTTGATAAGCCGTAGAAAATGAATCAGTCGAATACTGATTAGCTTCACAGGCATGTCTTTTAGGTTTTTATGCTATTCTCTGAAATATAAATGTATAGAATCTACCGTGCCCACAATGTAAGGGATCAGTTTATATATTGATTGTAATACAGAATTGATCCACACTTTACATACACACCATTTCTTGTCTGTTGATAAGCCGTAGAAAATGAATGTGATCGAATACTGATTAGCTTCTGAGCATGTCTTTAGGTTTTTATGTATTCTCTGAAATATGAAATGTATAGAATCTACCGTGCCCACAATGTAAGGGATCAGTTTATATATTGATTGTAATACAGAATTGATCCCCCCACTTTATACACATAATTTCTTGTCTGTTGATAAGCCGTAGAAAATGAATCAGTCGAATACTGATTAGCTTCACAGGCATGTCTTTAGGTTTTTATGTATTCTCTGAAATATAAATGTATAGAATCACCGTGCCCACAATGTAAGGGATCAGTTTATATATTGATTGTAATAAAATTGATCCCCCCACTTTACACATAATTTCTTGTCTGTTGATAAGCAGTAGAAAATGAATCAGTCGAATACTGATTAGCTTCACAGGCATGTCTTTTAGGTTTTATGTATTCTCTGAAATATAAATGTATAGAATCTACCGTGCCCACAATGTAAGGGATCAGTTTATATATTGATTGTAATACAGAATTGATCCCCCCACTTTACATACACATAATTTCTTGTCTGTTGATAAGCCGTAGAAAATGAATCAGTCGAATACTGATTAGCTTCTGAGCATGTCTTTTAGGTTTTTATGTATTCTCTGAAATATAAATGTATAGAATCTACCGTGCCCACAATGTAAGGGATCAGTTTATATATTGATTGTAATACAGAATTGATCCCCCCACTTTACATACACATAATTTCTTGTCTGTTGATAAGCAGTAGAAAATGAATCAGTCGAATACTGATTAGCTTCACAGGCGCATGTCTTTTAGGTTTTTATGTATTCTCTGAAATATAAATGTATAGAATCTGCCGTGCCCACAATGTAAGGGATCAGTTTATATATTGATTGTAATACAGAATTGATCCCCCACTTTACATACATAATTTCTTGTCTGTTGATAATGACAGAAAATGAATCAGTCGAATACTGATTAGCTTCCTGAGCATGTCTTTTAGGTTTTTATGTATTCTCTGAAATATAAATGTATAGAATCTACCGTGCCCACAATGTAAGGGATCAAGAGTTTATATATTGATTGTAATACAGAATTGATCCCCACTTTACATACACATAATTTCTTGTCTGTTGATAAGCAGTAGAAAATGAATCAGTCGAATATGATTAACTATGACATGTCTTTTAGGTTTTTATGTATTCTCTGAAATATAAATGTATAGAATCTACCGTGCCCACAATGTAAGGGATCAGTTTATATATTGATTGTAATACAGAATTGATCCCCCCACTTTACACTTGCATAATTTCTTGTCTGTTGATAAGCAGTAGAAAATGAATCAATTGAATACTGATTAGCTTCACAGGCATGTCTTTTAGGTTTTGTCACATTCTAAATATGAACTATTATCCATCTACCGTACTTACAATGTAAGGATCAGTTTATATATTGATTGTTATACAGAATTGATCCCCCACTTTTATACACATAATTTCTTGTCTGTTGATAAGCAGTAGAAAATGAATCAGTCGAATACTGATTAGCTTCTGAGCATGTCTTTTAGGTTTTTATGTATTTACCACAAATATAAATGTATAGAATCTCTACCGTGCCCACAATGTGAGGATCAGTTTATATATTGATTGTAATACAGAATTGATCCCCCCACTTTACATACACATAATTTCTTGTATGTTGATAAGCCGTAGAAGAAAATGAATCAGTCGAATACTGATTAGCTTCACAGGCATGTCTTTTAAGAGTTTTTATGTATTCTCTGAAATATAAATGTATAGAATCTACCGTGCCCACAATGTAAGGGATCAGTTTATATATTGATTGTAATACAGAATTGATCCCCCCACTTTACATACACATAATTTCTTGTCTGTTGATAAGCAGTAGAAAATGAATCAGTCGAATACAGATTAGCTTCACAGGCATGTCTTTTAGGTTTTTATATGTATTCTCTGAAATATAAATGTATATAAGGATACCGTGCCCACAATGTAAGGGATCAGTTTATATATTGATTGTTATACAGAATTGATCCCCCACTTTACATACACATAATTTCTTGTCTGTTGATAAGCCGTAGAAAATGAATCAGTCGAATACTGATTACCTTCACAGGCATGTCTTTTAGGTTTATGTATTCTCTGAAATATAAATGTATAGAATCTACCGTGCCCACAATGTAAGGGATCAGTTTATATATTGATTGTAGCACAGAATTAGTCCCCACTTTACATACACATAATTTCTTGTGTAATGTGATAAGCCGTAGAAAATGAATCAGTCGAATACTGATTAGCTTCTGAGCATGTCTTTTAGGTTTTTATGTATTCTCTGAAATATAAATGTATAGAATCTACCGTGCCCACAATGTAAGGGATCAGTTTATATATTGATTGTAATACAGAATTGATCCCCCCACTTTACATACATAATTTCTTGTCTGTTGATAAGCCGTAGAAAATGAATCAGTCGAATACTGATTAGCTTCACAGGCATGTCTTTTAGGTTTTTATGTATTCTCTGAAATATAAATGTATAGAATCTCTAGTACACAATGTAAGGGAGTCAGTTTATGCAAATTGATCCCCCCACTTTACATACACATAATTTCTTGTCTGTTGATAAGCAGTAGAAAATGAATCAGTCGAATACTGATTAGCTTCACAGGCATGTCTTTTGAGTTTTTATGTATTCTCTGAAATATAAATGTATAGAATCTACCGTGCCCACAATGTAAGGGATCAGTTTGTATATATTGATTGTAATACAGAATTGATCCCCACTTTACAGCACATAATTTCTTGTCTGTTGATAAGCCGTAGAAAATGAATCAGTCGAATACTGATTAGCTTCACAGGCATGTCTTTTAGGTTTTTATGTATTCTCTGAAATATAAATGTATAGAATCTACCGTGCCCACAATGTAAGGGATCAGTTTATATATTGATTGTAATACAGAACAGTCCCCACTTTACATACACATAATTTCTTGTCTGTTGATAAGCAGTAGAAAATGAATCAGTCGAATACTGATTAGCTTCACAGGCATGTCTTTTAGGTTTTTATGTATTCTCTGAAATATAAATGTATAGAATCTGCCGTGCCCACAATGTAAGGGATCAGTTTATATATTGATTGTAATACAGAATTGATCCCCCCACTTTACATACATAATTTCTTGTCTGTTGATAAGCCGTAGAAAATGAATCAGTCGAATACTGATTAGCTTCTGAGCATGTCTTTTAGGTTTTATGTATTCTCTGAAATATAAATGTATAGAATCTACAGCCCTTCTTAATGTAAGGGATCAGTTATATATTGATTGTAATACAGAATTGATCCCCCCACTTTACATACACATAATTTCTTGTCTGTTGATAAGCAGTAGAAAATGAATCAGTCGAATACTGATTAGCTTCACAGGCATGTCTTTTAGGTTTTTATGTATTCTCTGAAATATAAATGTAGAATCTACCGTGCCCACAATGTAAGGGATCGAGTTTATATATTGATTGTTATACAGAATTGATCCCCCCACTTTACATACATAATTTCTTGTCTGTGAAATAAGCAGTAGAAAATGAATCAGTCGAATACTGATTAGCTTCACAGGCATGTCTTTTGGGTTTTTATGTATTCTCTGAAATATAAATGTATAGAATCTACCGTGCCCACAATGTAAGGGATCAGTTTATATATTGATTGTAATACAGAATTGATCCCCCCACTTTACATACCCACATAATTTCTTGTCTGTTGATAAGCAGTAGAAAATGAATCAGTCGAATACTGATTGGCTTCACAGGCATGTCTTTTTTAGGTTTATGTATTCTCTGAAATATAAATGTATAGAATCTACCGTGCCCACAATGTAAGAGATCAGTTTATATATTGATTTGTAATACAAAATTAGTCTTCCCTTTACATACATAATCTCTTGTCTGTTGATAAGCAGTAGAAAATGAAATCAGTCGAATACTGATTAGCTTCACAGGCATGTCTTTTAGGTTTTTATGTATTCTACAAAAATATAAATGTATAGAATCTACCGTGCCCACAATGTAAGGGATCAGTCTATATATTGATTGTAATACAGAATTGATCCCCCCCACTTTACATACACATAATTTCTTGTCTGTTGATAAGCAGTAGAAAATGAATCAGTCGAATACTGATTAGCTTCACAGGCATGTCTTTTAGGTTTTTATGTATTCTCTGAAATATAAATGTATAGAATCTACCGTGCCCACAATGTAAGGGATCAGTTTATATATTGATTGTAATACAGAATTGATCCCCCCACTTTACATACACATAATTTCTTGTCTGTTGATAAGCAGTAGAAAATGAATCAGTCGAATACTGATTAGCTTCACAGGCATGTCTTTTAGGTTTTTATGTATTCTCTGAAATATAAATGTATAGAATCTACCGTGCCCACAATGTAAGGGATCAGTTTATATATTGATTGTAATACAGAATTGATCCCCCCACTTTACATACACATAATTTTTTGTCTGTTGATAAGCCGTAGAAAATGAATCAGTCGAATACTGATTAGCTTCACAGGCATGTCTTTTAGGTTTTTATGTATTCTCTGAAATGTAAATGTATAGAATCTACCGTGCCCACAATGCCGGATCAGTTTATATATTGATTGTAATACAGAATTGATCCCCCCACTTTACATACATAATTTCTTGTCTGTTGATAAGCCGTAGAAAATGAATCAGTCGAATACTGATTAGCTTCACAGGCACTCTTAGGTTTTATATGTTCTCTGAATATAAATGTATAGAATCTACCGTGCCCACAATGTAAGGGATCAGTTTATATATTGATTGTTATACAGAATTGATCCCCACTGTACATACATAATTTCTTGTCTGTTGATAAGCAGTAGAAAATGAATCAGTCGAATACTGATTAGCTTCACAGGCATGTCTTTTAGGTTTTTATGTATTCTCTGAAATATAAATGTATAAGAATCTACCGTGCCCACAATGTAAGGATCAGTTTATATATTGATTGTTATACAGAATTAGAAGTCCCCCCACTTTACATACACATAATTTCTTGTCTGTTGATAAGCAGTAGAAAATGAATCAGTCGAATACTGATTAGCTTCACAGGCATGTCTTTTAGGTTTTTATGTATTCTCTGAAATATAAATGTATAGAATCTGCCGTGCCCACAATGTAAGGGATCAGTTTATATATTGATTGTTATACAGAATTGATCCCCCCACTTTGCCTACATAATTTCTTGTCTGTTGATAAGCCGTAGAAAATGAATCAGTGAATACTGATTAGCTTCACAGGCATGTCTTTTAGGTTTTTATGTATTCTCTGAAATATAAATGTATAGAATCTACCGTGCCCACAATGTAAGGGATCAGTTTATATATTGATTGTAATACAGAATTGATCCCCCCACTTTACATACACATAATTTCTTGTCTGTTGATAAGCAGTAGAAAATAAATCAGTCGAATACTGATTAGCTTCACAGGCATGTCTTTTAGGTTTTTATGTATTCTCTGAAATATAAATGTATAGAATCTACCGTGCCCACAATGTAAGGGATCAGTTTATATATTGATTGTAATACAGAATTGATCCCCCCACTTTTACATACACATAATTTCTTGTCTGTTGATAAGCAGTAGAAAATGAATCAGTCGAATACTGATTAGCTTCACAGGCATGTCTTTTAGGTTTTTATGTATTCTCTGAAATATAAATGTATAGAATCTACCGTGCCCACAATGTAAGGGATCAGTTTATATATTGATTGTTATACAGAATTGATCCCCCCACTTTTACATACACATAATTTCTTGTCTGTTGATAAGCCGTAGAAAATCAGATCAGTGAATACTGATTAGTCTGAGCATGTCTTTTAGGTTTTTATGTATTCTCTGAAATATAAATGTATAGAATCTACCGTGCCCACAATGTAAGGGATCAGTTTATATATTGATTGTTATACAGAATTGATCCCCCCACTTTACATACATAATTTCTTGTCTGTTGATAAGCCGTAGAAAATGAATCAGTCGAATACTGATTAGCTTCACGAGCATGTCTTTTAGGTTTTTATATATTCTCTGAAATATAAATGTATAGAATCCTACCGTGCCCACAATGCAGGGATCAGTTTATATATTGATTGTAATACAGAATTGATCCCCCCACTTTACATACACATAATTTCTTGTCTGTTGATAAGCAGTAGAAAATGAATCAGTCGAATACTGATTAGCTTCACAGGCATGTCTTTTAGGTTTTTATGTATTCTCTAAAATATAAATGTATAGAATCTACCGTGCCCACAATGTGAGGATCAGTTTATATATTGATTGTAATACAGAATTGATCCCCCCACTTTACATACATAATTTCTTGTCTGTTGATAAGCCGTAGAAAATGAATCAGTCGAATACTGATTAGCTTCACAGGCATGTCTTTTAGGTTTTTATGTATTCTCTGAAATATAAATGTATAGAATCTACCGTGCCCACAATGTAAGGGATCAGTTTATATATTGATTGTAATGAAATTGATCCCCCCACTTTACATACATAATTTCTTGTCTGTTGATAAACGTAGAAAATGAATCAGTCGAATACTGATTAGCTTCACAGGCATGTCTTTTAGGTTTTTATGTATTCTCTGAAATATAAATGTATAGAATCTACCGTGCCCACAATGTAAGGGATCAGTTTATATGTTAGTTGTAATACAGAATTGATCCCCCCACTTTACATACATAATTTCTTGTCTGTTGATAAGCAGTAGAAAATGAATCAGTCGAATACTGATTAGCTTCACAGGCAATATATGTCTTTTAGGTTTTTATGTATTCTCTGAAATATAAATGTATAGAATCTACCGTGCCCACAATGTAAGGGATCAGTTTATATATTGATTGTTATACAGAGATGATCCCCACACTTTACATACACATAATTTCTTGTCTGTTGATAAGCCGTAGAAAATGAATCAGTCGAATATTGATTAGCTTCACAGGCATGTCTTTTAGGTTTTTGTATTCTCTGAAATATAAATGTATAGAATCTACCGTGCCCACAATGTAAGGGATCAGTTTATATATTGATTGTTATACAGAATTGATCCCCCCACTTTACATACATAATTTCTTGTCTGTTGATAAGCCGTAGAAAATGAATCAGTCGAATACTGATTAGCTTCACAGAGCATGTCTTTTAGGTTTTTATGTATTCTCTGAAATAAATGTATAGAATCTACCGTGCCCACAATGTAAAGGATCAGTTTATATATTGATTGTTATACAGAATTGATCCCCCCACTTTTACATACACATAATTTCTTGTCTGTTGATAAGCCGTAGAAAATGAATCAGTCGAATACTGATTAGCATCACAGGCATGTCTTTTAGGTTTTTATGTATTCTCTGAAATATAAATGTATAGAATCTACCGTGCCCACAATGTAAGGGATCAGTTTATATATTGATTGTTATACAGAATTGATCCCCCCACTTTACATACACATAATTTCTTGTCTGTTGATAAGCAGTAGAAAATGAATCAGTCGAATACTGATTAGCTTCACAGGCATGTCTTTTAGGTTTTTATGTATTCTCTGAAATATAAATGTATAGAATCTACCGTGCCCACAATGTAAGGGATCAGTTTATATATTGATTGTAATACAGAATTGATCCCCCCACTTTACATACACATAATTTCTTGTCTGTTGATAAGCCGTAGAAAATGAATCAGTCGAATACTGATTAGCTTCACAGGCATGTCTTTTAGGTTTTTATGTATTCTCTGAAATATAAATGTATAGAATCTACCGTGCCCACAATGTAAGGGATCAGTTTATATATTGATTGTTATACAGAATTGATCCCCCACTTTACATACACATAATTTCTTGTCTGTTGATAAGCAGTAGAAAATGAATCAGTCGAATACTGATTAGCTTCACAGGCATGTCTTTTAGGTTTTTATGTATTCTCTGAAATATAAATGTATAGAATCTACCGTGCCCACAATGTAAGGGATCAGTTTATATATTGATTGTTATACAGAATTGATCCCCCCACTTTACATACACATAATTTCTTGTCTGTTGATAAGCAGTAGAAAATGAATCAGTCGAATACTGATTAGCTTCACAGGCATGTCTTTTAGGTTTTTATGTATTCTCTGAAATATAAATGTATAGAATCTACCGTGCCCACAATGTAAGGGATCAGTTTATATATTGATTGTAATACAGAATTGATCCCCCCACTTTACATACACATAATTTCTTGTCTGTTGATAAGCAGTAGAAAATGAATCAGTCGAATACTGATTAGCTTCACAGGCATGTCTTTTAGGTTTTTATGTATTCTCTGAAATATAAATGTATAGAATCTACCGTGCCCACAATGTAAGGGATCTGTTTATATATTGATTGTTATACAGAATTGATCCCCCACTTTACATACATAATTTCTTGTCTGTTGATAAGCAGTAGAAAATGAATCAGTCGAATACTGATTAGCTTCACAGGCATGTCTTTTAGGTTTTTATGTATTCTCTGAAATATAAATGTATACAGAATCTCCCACAGGTACTTACAATGTAAGGGATCAGTTTATATATTGATTGTTATACAGAATGATCCCCCCACTTTACATACACACTCATTGCTTGTCTGTTGATAAGCCGTAGAAAATGAATCAGTCGAATACTGATTAGCTTCACAGGCATGTCTTTTAGGTTTTATGTATTCTCTGAAATATAAATGTATAGAATCTACCGTGCCCACAATGTAAGGGATCAGTTTATATATTGATTGTTGTACAGAATTGATCCCCCCACTTCTACATACCTTTATAATTTCTTGTCTGTTGATAAGCAGTGAAAATGAATCAGTCGAATACTGATTATTTCACAGGCATGTCTTTTAGGTTTTTATGTATTCTCTGAAATATAAATGTATAGAATCTACCGTGCCCACAATGTAAGGGATCAGTTCATATATTGATTGTAATACAGAATTGATCCCCACTACATACATAATTTCTTGTCTGTTGATAAGCCGTAGAAAATGAATCAGTCGAATACTGATTAGCTTCACAGGCATGTCTTTTAGGTTTTATGTATTCTCTGAAATATAAATGTATAGAATCTACCGTGCCCACAATGTAGGGATCAGTTTATATATTGATTGTTATACAGAATTGATCCCCCACTTTACATACACATAATTTCTTGTCTGTTGATAAGCAGTAGAAAATGAATCAGTCGAATACTGATTAGCTTCACAGGCATGTCTTTTAGGTTTTTATGTGATGTCCTGAAATATAAATGTATAGAATCTACCGTGCCCACAATGTAAGGGATCAGTTTATATATTGATTGTTATACAGAATTGATCCCCCACTTTACATACACATATTTCTTGTCTGTTGATAAGCAGTAGAAAATGAATCAGTCGAATACTGATTAGCTTCATGAGCATGTCTTTGAGGTTTTTATGTATTCTCTGAAATATAAATGTATAGAATCTACCGTGCCCACAATGTAAGGGATCAGTTTATATATTGATTGTTATACAGAATTGATCCCCCCACTTTACATACACATAATTTCTTGTCTGTTGATAAGCAGTAGAAAATGAATCAGTCGAATACTGATTAGCTTCACAGGCATGTCTTTTAGGTTTTTATGTATTCTCTGAAATATAAATGTATAGAATCTACCGTGCCCACACAATGTAGGGATCAGTTTATATATTGATTGTAATACAGAATTGATCCCCACTTTACATACACATAATTTCTTGTCTGTTGATAAGCAGTAGAAAATGAATCAGTCGAATACTGATTAGCTTCACAGGCATGTCTTTTAGGTTTTTATGTATTCTCCAAAATATAAATGTATAGAATCTACCGTGCCACAATGTAAGGGATCAGTTTATATATTGATTGTTATGCAGAATTGATCCCCCCACTTTACATACACATAATTTCTTGTCTGTTGACCAGCAGTAGAAAATAGATCAGTCGAATACTGATTAGCTTCACAGGCATGTCTTTTAGGTTTTTATGTATTCTCTGAAATATAAATGTATAGAATCTACCGTGCCCACAATGTAAGGGATCAGTTTATATATTGATTGTAATACAGAATTGATCCCCACTTTTTACATATACACATAATTTCTTGTCTGTTGATAAGCCGTAGAAAATGAATCAGTCGAATACTGATTAGCTTCACAGGCATGTCTTTTAGGTTTATGTATTCTCTGAAATATAAATGTATAGAATCTACCGTGCCCACAATGTAAGGGATCAGTTTATATATTGATTGTAATACAGAATTGATCCCCCTTTTGCACATAATTTCTTGTCTGTTGATAAGCCGTAGAAAATGAATCAGTCGAATACTGATTAAAGCCACAGGCATGTCTTTAGGTTTATGTATTCTCTGAAATATAAATGTATCTCAGAATCTACCGTGCCCACAATGTAGGGATCAGTTTATATATATTGATTGTTATACAGAATTGATCCCCCACTTTACATACACATAATTTCTTGTCTGTTGATAAGCCGTAGAAAATGAATCAGTCGAATACTGATTAGCTTCACAGGCATGTCTTTTAGGTTTTTATGTATTCTCTGAAATATAAATGTATAGATCTACCGTGCCCACAATGTAAGGGATCAGTTTATATATTGATTGTTATACAGAATTGATCCCCACTTTACATGCACATAATTTCTTGTCTGTTGATAAGCCATTAAAGAAAATGAATCAATTCGAATGCTGATTAGCTTCACAGGCATGTCTTTTAGGTTTTTATGTATTCTCTGAAATATAAATATGTATAGAATCTACCGTGCCCACAATGTAAGGGATCAGTTTATATATTGATTGTTATAAAATTGATCCCCCCACTTTTACATACACATAATTTCTTGTCTGTTGATAAGCAGTAGAAAATGAATCAGTCGAATACTGATTAGCTTCACAGGCATGTCTTTTAAATTTTTATGTATTCTCTGAAATATAAATGTATAGAATCTACCGTGCCCACAATGTAAGGGATCAGTTTATATATTGATTGTTATACAGAATTGATCCCCCACTTTACATACACTGTTCTTGTCTGTTGATAAGCAGTAGAAAATGAATCAGTCGAATACTGATTAGCTTCCTGAGCATGTCTTTAGGTTTTTATGTATTCTCTGAAATATAAATGTATAGAATCTACCGTGCCCACAATGTAAGGGATCAGTTTATATATTGATTGTTATACAGAATTGATCCCCCACTTTACATACATAATTTCTTGTCTGTTGATGTGTGTGTGCAGAAAATGAATCAGTCGAATACTGATTAGCTTCATAGGCATATATTTGAGGTTTTTATGTATTCTCTGAAATATAAATGTATAGAATCTACCGTGCCCACAATGTAAGGGATCAGTTTATATATTGATTGTTATACAGAATTGATCCCCCCACTTTACATACACACTTAATTTCTTGTCTGTTGATAAGCAGTAGAAAAATGAATCAGTCGAATACTGATTGGCTTCACAGGCATGTCTTTTGAGTTTTTATGTATTCTCTGAAATATAAATGTATAGAATCTACCGTGCCCACAATGTAAGGGATCAGTTTATATATTGATTGTAATACAGAATTGATCCCCCCACTTCCCCATACACATAATTTCTTGTCTGTTGATAAGCAGTAGAAAATGAATCAGTCGAATACTGATTAGCTTCACAGGCATGTCTTTTAGGTTTTTATGTATTCTCTGAAATATAAATGCATAGAATCTACCGTGCCACAATGTAAAGGATCAGTTTATATATTGATTGTTATACAGAATTGATCCCCCACTTTACATACACATAATTTCTTGTCTGTTGATAAGCAGTAGAAAATGAATCAGTCGAATACTGATTAGCTTCACAGGCATGTCTTTTAGGTTTTTATGTATTCTCAGAAATATAAATGTATAGAATGCTACCGTGCTTTACAATGGCAAGGATCAGTTTATATATTGATTGTAATACAGAATTGATCCCCACTTTTACATACACATAATTTCTTGTCTGTTGATAAGCAGTAGAAAATGAATCAGTCGAATACTGATTAGCTGAGCATGTCTTTTAGGTTTTTTATGTATTCTCTGAAATATAAATGTATAGAATCTACCGTGCCCACAATGTAAGGGATCAGTTTATATATTGATTGTAATGAATTGATCCCCCCACTTTACATACACATAATTTCTTGTCTGTTGATAAGCCGTAGAAAAGGCAGAATCAGTGAGATACTGATTAGCTTCACAGGCATGTCTTTAGGTTTTTATGTATTCTCTGAAATATAAATGTATAGAATCTACCGTGCCCACAATGTAAGGGATCAGTTTATATATTGATTGTTATACAGAATTGATCCCCCACTTTACATACACATAATTTCTTGTCTGTTGATAAGCAGTAGAAAATGAATCACTCAAATACTGATTAGGCATGTCATTTAGATTTATTTACATTGTCTGGAATATAAATATCTAGAAACTACCACAAAGGCTTGACATATTCGGCAATCTTGACATATTTGGGAAAGACATTAGATTAATCAAAAATCTGTACTGGCAGCAAACCACCTGCATATGGACAGAAAATGAATTCAGCAGATATACAAAAATAGAAAGGGTTTCTCACCGGATTTATTCAACCTATACAGTGAGGATGTGCGTTGTGGTACATTGGATATCAGCTCCTCGGAACGAGAAATCGGGGAGCCGAGTTCGAATTCCAGCTGAATTCATTGCATTCACTTACGCGCAAATACCTTTGGGAAAGGTATTAATCCGTCTATTTCTTCCAGTTATGGGTTAAATAACAGGACAGATTGGGTTCTATAGCCTTGATCGGCAACCAGTCTACCGCAGAAAGCAATGGCAACCTACTGCGGGATAATCTTCTGCCCAGTCAGTCATGTCTCTTTCGAGACATGATCGCCCAAGCATGTATCACGTATGGCACTTAACTGACTGACATACAGCGAGGTAATTCTGAGAGAATTCTGCCAGGATTCGTCATTGTCGGCCATAGTCTTAACAATATACGAAACGCAGATGACACAGTGTTGGTAGCAGACACGGAAAAGAAAACTACAAAACCTCTTACAGAAAGAAGGAAAGCGATAAGAAAGTACGAAACGTAAACAACAGAAAAAAAAAAAACTGAATGCATGGTCGTCGGCAAAAAAAAGAAGTCCAAAATGCCAACTACAGTTCGGGGATACTAAAACAAAGCTGGTACAGAATTTTAAATACCTGGGAATTGTTCTAACAAAGGACGGAAAGTGCGAAACTGAGATCCGAAGGCGTATTGGCAGGCCATGCCATAGACTCATTCCAAAAGCTGAGTAGAGTATTGACTCATAGGAAGATTTTGTTTGAAACAACGAAAAGAGTACATTCTTTTTTATAATCGTTTCACTCCCAAGAAAGACAGTACTGACACTGGTGCGCAAGGGGTTACATAAGAGGAGAGCGAAAAAACAAAAATGAATAAGGTACAGGGGTTTCCGGGAAAGGTGGGAATCAAGGAGATAGAAGATAGTAATTGACGTTGCACTTAAACTCTTGGAAATTGTAGCTATCAGGGAAGCAAGTATACGGAAGGGAATTCCACAGGCGGGAAATGCGACAAAAGAAGCTGATGGAATAGAAGTGGCGATTACATTTGATTGTTTTTACTGTAAAAGAATGGGACCTAGTTGCCAATCTAGTAACTTGAGTAAATTTGATGCATGTGAACTTTGGAGTCCTTCCTAAAGAGGGGAAAGTAACCAGGAATCGAGAAATTAGAGGAGTTGATTGTCGGGTTATGTTTGGTTTAGCAAAGAGCTAGAATGTCTGGAAATCTTTCGTGGAGGAAAGATTTCAGACTGCAAATGTTGGTAGGTTAACCACGGATATTAGGGAAAAAATATGTTGAGGAGTTTTGGAGATTTTTGTTTGGCTGGTTTAGTTTTGTATCTTTGGTTATGAATATTCATTTTGGGTTATTCTATTAAAGAGAACCTCGAGTAGTAGTAGCGGACGGTCATCAACTGCGATATGTGGAGGAAGAGAACTGGCGCAGACTGCAGCATAGTATGGTCTCAGTGTTGCAAGGATACCCATCCATGTGCGAGATGGCACTTCAAAAACCCGGTATTATGTAACTGTTGATCAGAGCAGCTGCGATATACGCTACGCAAAAGTTAGGATTTCTAACTATCAGTCGGAAGCAGCAACCAGAAAACGCGTTACCCTCAGTATAAAGAGACACTTCTTTTATGCGACATGTCCTTTCAGGACGTAGGCGATCATGGCTTTCCACATCTCCCTGTCCCTGGTGGCTCTTAGCACGCTTTCTCCTGTTGCACCATGCAACCCTCGTTCTGTCATCTACCTGATCAGGTCCTTCAAATATGTTATCCACTGCTTTCCTCTGTCTCTTTTTCCCTCTATCTGGCCTGTTAGTATCAGGTTCTCCGATCCCTCCTTCCTCATCGCAGGTCCCAGGAACTTTAGTTGTCTCTTCCTGATGCTCAGTATTAATTTCCTTTTCGTCTTCATTCTTTCCAAAACCTCGTCATTGCTCACATGCTCGGTCCATGATATCCGCAGCATCCTTCTGTAGAACCACATTTCAGATGCTTCAAGTTTTTTCTTCGTCTTCGAAGATATTGTCCATTGTTCACTGCCATATTGAAGAACCGACATCACATAGCAATCCAGTACTCTCCTCTTTGGTTTCTAGTGAAGCACATAACAGAAAATTTGTTTCTAGTGAAACACACAACAGAAAATATTCGAGAGCACCACTACTAAGACCTGAGAAGAAGAAAAGAATAGGGAAACCCTTCCTAAACATCTGATGAGCCTCTAGACCTGCTCAAGAAAAGAGGGAGGTGCATGAACCGGTCAATAGGAGTGCCTATCCCTCCTACAGAAGGTAGCGGTGGAGAGTGACAAAAAAGGACTGTAAGAAAGATGTATGCATGGTCATCGGCAAAAGATGCAACCCAAAATGCCAAATACAGGTGGGGGGATACCAGAATCAAGCAAGTACAAAAATTTAAATACCTAGGAAATGTTCTAACAGGAGATTGAAAGTGCGACACAGAGATCCGAAGGCGAATTGGCATGTCAAAGAGCGCGTTCCAGAAGCTGAGTAAAGTACTAACACACAGGAAAATTTCACTAGAAATAAAGAAAAGAGTGCTGGATTGCTATGTTATGTCAGTTCTTCAATACGGCTGTGAATGCTGGACAATATCATCGAAAATGAGGACAAAACTGGAAGCGGCCGAAATGTGGTTCTACAGAAGGATGCTGTGGATATCGTGGACTGAGCATGCAAGCAACGATGAAGTGTTGGAAAGAATGGCAACAAAAAGGAAATTAATACTGAGCATCAGGAAGAGACAACTGAAGTTTCTGGGACATGCAATAAAGGAGAGCTTGGAGAACCTGATACTGACTGGACAGATAGAAGGAAAAAGAGACAGAGGAAGGCAGCGGATAACATATTTGCTGGGCCTGATCAAGTGGATGATGGAACGGGGGTTGCGAGGTGTAACAGGAGCAAACATACTAAGAGCCACGTGGGATAGGGAGACGTGGAGAACCATGATCGCCTACGTCCTGAAGGGGCAGGGCACATAGAAGAAGATCCACTCCAATTGAAAAAAAATTACTAAGTTTAAGTTAGAAGATCCGTTATTGATTCATTAAAGGATAAAGACTAGCAAGGAAGTACACTTAAGGGAGCACAGAAAACAAATAAAACAGCTACTGAATATTAGTGAATTAACAGAAAAGCGAAGTTATTCCAATTTACGGGAAAATTCTCCATTTTGGAAATTCAAATTGGCAAAAATGAATCGACCAAAAAAAAAAAATTCGGTCCTTACGTATTATCGGGAGGACCTTTGATTTTTACTTTTTCTTTTTTTTCCCCGCTTATAACACCAAGGAACTGGAAAAATCAGGCTTTCATCACCTCAACGTCAACCACAAGTACAACTTTGTGGATTCGAACACCGGGGCTCATACGCAGACAGTGGAACGCCTATGGGGATCGACAAAGTGGCGAAACAAGAAGCACTGTGGCACTGCACGTCACCATTTGGAGTCGTATTTGGCCGAATTCATGTGGCGGAAGCATGTTGCCTGTACTGATGTCTTTGAGTCACTTTTGGAAGCAATTGCGACGTTCTGGCCTCCGGAATTACAAATGTAATTCCATTTTATTGTTTTAACCGTTTCAATAAATAATTTACTTTAATTTTTGAGTCGTTTTTTTAAAGGTCCTCCCGATAATACGTAAGCACCAAAAATTCAATCTGAACTACCCTCTATATATATATATATATCAAGCTGACAAACGTGGGAGCGATCTCTCGGCAAACATGAGGTGGGAATGGTAGAAACATCAAGTCCTTACAAACAAGAGACTTCTATCAAGATTTATATCCACGTATGGACAGACGTCCATTTAAAAAATATATCATATTAAAACAGAGAAATTAGAATATTTGCTATATTTTTTAGATGAGGTAGTATTTACATTATTCGGACTATTGTCCTCATCTTTGTTGTCATTTGTACGACATTTCGGCCGTTGTACGCTCCAGCCTTCTTCAGGTGCTAGGAATTTTGAACCGAACCCTTTATTTAAGGAAACATGGCCCAGTGGAAATAGACGCTGGTCAGTTCCTGCGACTTGATTCAAAGAGTTGAGAGTTCAATACCAAGCTACAGCATTGGTGACCAAGTGACTTGCAGGGTAGAGGAAGAGATATATATATATATCTTCCTCTATATATCTTCATATATATATATATATATATATATATATATATATATATATATATATATTAAAAGAAATAATAGTTCCAACGAGAGAAATTGGTACAGAATAAAAAGTGTGAGAGGCCGTGAACGTTTTGCTTAAAGTGTATATTTATTGTTGTTATAATACATGTTATGATACATTAAGTGTCCATAATGGTATTTGTGACGCTACACGTGTTTCGAGTCTAAAGTTGACTCTCTTCAGGCAAATAAACTTGTGATTTTACGTATTGAGTTCCTTTTGTTTCTGTTCGCCAAGGTGTGGTTTATAAATAGGTAAGTAAGCAAATCAGTAAATTAAGTGTTGGCCACCCGGTTGAAATGTTTTTTTGGGTTGCGGTTTTTCACATCAGCACGTGTATAAGTGGATAAACAGATAAATAAATAAATGAATTAATCAAGTGCTGACCACCAAGTTGAAATGATTTTGAGATGGGTTTTTTCACATTAGCACGTTAAGTTTATCTTAGAAGCACCTTCCTTATCTAGGAATTTTTTTTATTGACTTGCGAAATTGGTCTGTAATAGTTTTCTATCTGTCATCTGGTTTTTTTTTATATTGCTTTGGAGATACTTTTTGAATTGTGTGTTTGTGTGTGTGTGTGTGTGTGTGTGTGTGTGTGTGTGATTATGTGTGCGTGAGAGCTTTTTTTGATTTCGTCTTTGTTTTAGAATTATTTTTATCGATCATATATCTATCTATCTATCTTTCTATATATATATATATATATGGTTAAATAAAATAAAGACAAGAGGAAAACTGTATTTTAAATCGCCTACGCGTTTCGTCCGTGATGGACTTTTTCAAGGCAGAAAGACGAAATGAGCTTTATTCTAAATTACGTATCTATAAACAAAATTAGTTTTAATCCGACCAAAACATCAATTTGCGCCCCGGTTTTTTTCCCAATCTCACCATTGCTTGTGGAAACTATATTGAAACAAAATAAAATGCATGGTGGCAATTTCAAAGAAAACGGTTGATTTCCTTTTTTCATTCTAAAATCTCGTGCTTTTGCACTGCACGTGGGGGAGTTCTGTAACATACTAAACACACAGAATGGACAATTTTCGAAGAAAACTAATAAATTCCCTTCATCTTAACGTCGCGTGATTTTGCAATTACACATGAAGAAATTCTCAAAACTGAAATATTCCGTTAATTTTTTGAAATGATTTGTGAGCGTATTTGTGGTTACCAACACTAATTTTGTTTATAGATACGAAATTAAATAAATAAAATAAAACTCATTTCGTCTTTCTGCCTTGAAAAAGTTCATCACGGACGAAACGCGTAGGCGATTTAAAATACAGTTTTCCTCTTGTCTTTATTTCATTTAACCATACTGTCCATAATCTCGGATTAAAACTGAGTATATTTTTACATATATATATATATATATATATATATATATATATATATATATGGTGTTTGAAAAGCAATTCTCCATTTTCAAATACTTATAATTTATTTATTAAATGCAATTTTTACGAGAAATGAATATAAGAGGAAAGCGTTTAGTATGAGATTTTATTTAAAATTCGATATGGGCACCAGATTTCGCAATCAGCGAAAATTTTTAAATAAGAATTTTTTAAATAATTTTTTAAAATTCGATATGGGCACCAGATTTCGCAATCAGCGAAAATTTTTAAATAAGAATTTTTTAAATAATTTTTTAAAATTCGATATGGGCACCAGATTTCGCAATCAGCGAAAATTTTTAAATAAGAATTTTTTAAATAATTTTTTAAAATTCGATATGGGCACCAGATTTCGCAATCGGCTACTCGAACCGCCCAGGAATCGCGTCAGTAGAAACTCTTGAGGTACGGAAGACTTAACTTTTTCTATTCGCTATTGAAGTTCTTCAAAGTTTTGGTTTGGTATTGAAGACTTGCTTCTTTAACCAAACCGAAAGGTGTGTCAAGTCAGGACTCATTGCTGCCCGTATATATACCCTTGCGACCCATTTTTTTCCATACACCGCCCCATTATTTTAATTTTGAATTAATTTTCTAACCAACCCTTAGGTAGGCTATTTACTGTTTCCCTCTTGATTTCTGTATGTCCTTGTTCCTGGGTATGACAACAAACTACATTTGGCAGCAAAGCCTCTGATCAGAAGAGTGAAGGTTCTGAGGGGCATGAAACCACCTCTTAATTGATGTTATCCCCAGGAGCGCCCTGGCCCGGGCTGCTAGCACCTGTTAGGGTCCCAGCTATTGAACCTCCAGACAAAATACTATGAAAGTATAAAAATATATTTTTATTGTAAAATTAGATTCTTTATAAAAAATTACCAACTATCAAATTTATAGCTAAATGACGAGCAATACATTTTATCTGAAGTTGAAGCTATAAAATTGTGTTTAAAATATTTATATTTTGGCATTAAATAACCCATTGTAGTTTATATGCCATTAAAAATCAACCAACCAAATCAGTATGTCATGTGAGTGTCAAATTTTTCAAGCCTTCTTTCTTCATTATGTATTCCAAAAATTTCAAGTCTTTTTCCTGGGCAATTTTGCTTTCATTTTCCTGAAAATTCATTGTAGTCACGCTCAGTCCATGGTATTCGCAGTAATCTTCTGTAGAACCACAATTCAGTTGCCTGAAGTCTCCTCTCCATCCGTTAAAGGAATGGTCTTGCCATATAGGAAAACTGATATTAGGTATCTTTTGGGTAATTTTCTCATTTCTTCTTACTTTGCTTATCTTTTGAAACTTATATTTTGCTCTTTTTGGTTCACCTTCCAATTTTGGAGATACATTTTCCATAATCTGTTGAAACACTACCCAGATATTTAGATTTTCCTTCTCGTTTGATATTGACATTTCCAATTGTAGTTCAGAGGATGGAAAGTACGATACGGAGATCCGAAGGCGTATTGGCATAGCCAAGGATGCATTCCAGAAGCTGAGTAGAGTATTAAGAGGCAGGGATTACTAGATTGTTATGCGATGTCTGTCCTTCAGTATGGGAGCGATGAAGGAGAGACTTGAAGCAACGGAAATGTGGTTCTACTGAAGAATGCTGAGGATACCCTGTACATAACATTTGAGCAACAACGCAGTTTTGGAGATAATGGACACGAAAAGGAAACTTATATTTAACATCAGAAAAAACAGCTTAAGTTTCTGGAACATATAGTGTGGAAAGAGGGTTTGGATAATTTGATGCTCACAGGGCGGCTAGAGGGAAAGAGAGAAATGGGAAATCAACACGTGACATACTTGAAGGACTTGAGCAGATGGATGGTGAAGCGGGGTTTGAGCGGGATAACAGTAGAAGGGCTGCTAAGAGCTATAAGGGATAGGGAGATGTGGAGGGCTATGATCGCCTACGTCATGAAGGAAACGGCGCATAGAAAAAAAATTTAGTTCACACAGTAGTTGACCTATCAAGATATCACCTCAGACCATTATTATAAAAACTAATTCAGTTCTCACTTGGTGCTCTACAGTTGTGGCCTTATGCCAGACTAAACCAATCTTTGTAAATAAACGTTATATCTTCAACTATTTGTGCGTTTATGTATGTTTTCTTTACTCTATCTGAAGCCCAAAACCTATTAGTCGAGCATGTCTTCATTTTAATTTGATTACTGAATCAGTCACGGGTATAATCGGTTCGAAGGTCATCTAAAGATTAAAGTCCTTATCAGTCAACGTCCTCTTTCTCATTATGTTGCTTTGGCCAGGAGAATCCACCTGCTGACCAAAACCTGCTAGTCCAGAAAATATCATTTGAATGTCATTCTGGAAAAAAAACATTATTCGCACATGACTGAGTTTTAAAAGAAAATGTTTTGTCCTGTGTCGAGCTCAAGTAATTTTTTTTATTCTGGGAAGGAACAGTTATTCAGCATTTGTCCAAGATAATGGCTTGGATACTGTTTACTTAATCTAATTGTTTTGTTTAAGAGAATGACATTATGAGTGGGTACTGATTCTCGACCAGAATCACTTCCCCATATTAGTAGTATTCCAATAAATGAAAGCTGATTTCAGATTATTGGTTGGGCCAATAACTTTTCAGTACCCCCTCATCCAAGTAATAATTTGGCCCAAATCCATGAGTTGAGAGAGAGAGAGAGAAAGAGAAAGAGAGAGAGAAAGAGAGAAAAGGAGTAGGGAAGAGAGAAATAGTGTGTTTTTAAATGGTAAGGTGGGGGATAACAGAATCAAACAAGTCCAAGAATTTAAGTACCTAGGAAGTGTTCTAACAGGAGATGGAAAGTGCGACACGGAAATCCAAAGGCGAATTGGCATGGCAAAGGACGCGTTCCAGAAGATGAGCAAAATACTAACACACAGGAAAATCTCAATAGAAACGAAGAAAAGAGTTCTAGACTGCTACGTGATGTCAGTTCTTCAATACGGCTGTGAATGCTGGACAATATCATCGAAAATGAGGACAAAACTGGAAGCGGCCGAAATGTGGTTCTACAGAAGGATACTACGGATATTGTGGACTGAGCATACAAGCAACGACGAGGTGTTAGAAAGAATGGCAACAAAAAGGAAATTGATGCTGAGCATCAGGAAGAGACAACTGAAGTTCCTGGGACATGCAATGAGGAAGGAGAGCCTGGAGAACCTGATACTGACTGGTCAGATAGAAGGAAGGAGAGACAGAGGAAGGCAGCGGATAACATATTTGCAGGGCCTGATCAGGTGGATGACGGAACAGGGGTTGCCAGGAGCAACAGGAGCAAACATACTAAGAGCCACAAAGGATAGGGAGACGTGGAGAGCCATGATCGCCTCCGTCCTGAAGGGACAGGGCACATAGAAGAAGAAGTTCGGGAAAGAGATAGAATGTGAGAGAGAGTGTGTGTGTGTGCATGAGTGTGTCTGCGTGTATGTGATGTGAGAGAAAGAGGGAGAGTTTGTGCGTGTGTTAGATAGTGTGTGTGTGTACATCCTGTGAGATAGTGTGTGTATTTGTGTGCGAAATGAGGTAGTGTTTGTAAGATATAGTGTGTTCGTATGTGTGCGTGAGAGAGAGTGTGCGTGCACGTTAGCGATAGATAATGAGTGTGTGTGGAGAGAGGGAGAGGTTGTTTTTGCGTGAGAAAGAGAGAAAATGATAAACATATCTTCTCGCATAGAACCCAAAATCAGGACATTTAAAATCAAATTGTTACTATCCACCTATCCACCTTGAAAAACAATTAAGTAAAAAAAAAAAAAAAAACTAGATTAAAAAATGTTATTAGAAGAGGGTACTGGAAAGTTCTCAGCCAGACCCTCTTTCTAGGAGAGAGAGAGAGCGTGGGGAAGACGAACAATAAATATAGTTTCCAACAGGAGATATGGCTATCAGGAAACTTAAACTTCACCTGTAATCTCCTGTTGCTGTCTCCCATGTTAAAAAAAAAAACTATTGTAGTGTTCCCTTTTCTGTCTTACTCTTCATTTCACCACACATTCTCTCTCTCACTTCCACAACAAACACTCTCTTACTCCAACTACAGCACTCTCTCTTAATCCATCACATACTCACTCTCTCTTCCATCAAATACACCCTCTCTCTCATCTAACTATACTCTCTCTTCCCTATTCAACACACATTTTCTCTCACTTCCACCATAGACTTTCTCTTTCATCACACACACACAATCTCTCTCCCATCAACATACACTCATTCTCTCTCTCTCTCACACCGCACACTCGTTCTTTCTTTCTTTCTCTTTCCTACCCACCATACGCTCAGTCTCTCTCTTTCTCAAACATACTTTCTCTCTCTCTCTCTCTCTCTCTCTATATATATATATATATATATATATATATATATATACGCACGTGTGTTTTTGCTCTACGTCACTGCCTCTTGGTTAACCCTTTTTGGTTAGTTTTGTATCGAGCACTTTTCTTTCTTTGTGGTTCGTTCCGTTTGAGGGTTTTTTTTTCTTTGCTGTGAAGTACTGTATGCATTGTCGGTGCTCCGCAGTTTTCTTTCCCCCCCCCCCCCCATTGTCCAAAGCTTTATAGCGGCGGACAATAACGGACTTAGATTCTGTCGGTTATTCGTGGTCCTAAAGGATTACTGGTGTAAGATTTTAAGATTTGGATACGTACAGAGTCGATTTTTTTATTATATATATATATATATATATATATATATATATATATTATGACCAAATTGTTACTTGGACAAGGTGATGCTGAGAAGTTATTGACCCAACCCACTGCAAATAGTAATTTGTACAGTAGAATACTAATTTTGGGAAGCTGGTCAGAGTGAGAACTTTTCAGTACCCTTTTATAATACCCCCTCTTATTCTAGACATCTTTTCACTAAATTAAACAAGATGCAATATTATTAAAATGAAATCAGGATCTATAATTAGTTTCAAATAAGTGTATCAAAAGTGTTTTCATTTCGACAGTTACTTCATATGGCAGATGCTGAAAAGGTCTTAGACACAATCTTTTCACCTTCTCCCTTGTAAGTTCTTTTAAGATTATATGATTCTTGGTATGTGCTGATGGTGTAGTAAATAAAGGTTCAAAATGAAAAAATACAGAGCCAAGTTCAAATTCAAGTCAGATTCACTTATGTGCAAATAACCTTGTGAAAGTTATCTATTTCCTTTTCTAGCTTTTATGTTAAATAGGATAATTTGTATCTGGAAAAAATCATTGTTATTCTGAAAAAAAAACCTGTCGTGTTTACAGAAGTCGGAATGTGCAGCACCGAAATTCATTGGGATAGTAAAAATACCTTTCAAAAGCTTTGCAAAATATTAGCAAGCAAGAAAATTTTATTAGAAACAAATAAAAGAGTGCTGAAACGTTATGTAATATCAGTTTTCGGTATTGTTATGAATACTGGAAAATCATCTCTCTGTTGAGCAAGAGACTTGAGGTAGCAATTTGTGGTTCTACAGACGGATACCATGGACTAAACCTGGGGTTAACGAGGAAGTTTTTTAAAAATGGGGAAAAAAAGAAAAAATTAGACTTAAAATCAGAAAAAAAGACTTAAAATTTCTAGGTCACACAATGAGGAAAGGGAGCTCGGAAAATTTGATGACAGACTGAAGACAAGAAGAACAGGAGAGCAGTATATAATTTACAGATCGAGCTTGGGTAAATGGTTAGCAGAACTGAGATTAGAAAAGATAGAAAAAGACAAGATTTGCTAAGACATACGAAGGAGAGTAAATAGTGGAATGGCCTGATCGGCGATGTTCTGAAGGGACACAACACATAAGAGACTTTAAAGGCAAATTTTAAATATATTTTTAAGACTAACTAATCAGCTCAAAAAATAGGAGAAAACTTCATGTCTATTTTTTGTTGATTAGAGTTCACTAAAACTTTCCTGAGACATGCAACGAGGAAAGGGAGTTTGGAGAATCTGATACTAACACGTCAGATAGAGGGAAAGAGAAACAGGGAAAAGCAGTGTGTAATATAAATGACGGGTCTGAGCAAGTGGGTGACATAGCGGGGTTTGGGTGGGTAACAAGAGAAAGCGTGCTATGAGTTACTAGAAATAGGAAGATGTGGAAGGCCATGATCGCCTACGCCCTGAAGACTAACTAATCAGCTCAAAAAATAGGAGAAAACTTTGTCTATTTTTTGTTGATTAGAGTTCACTAAAACTTTCCTGAGACATGCAACGAGGAAAGGGAGTTTGGAGAATCTGATACTCACACGTCAGATAGAGGGAAAAAGAAACAGGGAAAAGCAGTGTGTAATATAAATGACGGGTCTGAGCAAGTGGGTGACATAGCGGGGTTTGGGTGGGGTAACAAGAGAAAGCGTGCTAAGAGTTACTAGAAATAGGAAGATGTGGAAGGCCATGATCGCCTACGCCCTGAAGCATAAAAATGTTGATTTTTATCATTTTAGAATTACAGTCCTGGTCATAATCTAAATAGTCAATAAAATACAATAAAAAAAATCCTGATTTTTAAGAGTTATTTTTACCTTATTTTTATTTGCGAGTATCAGATGGGAAACTGGGCCCACGTGATTAGCAGTTGCATGAGAAAGCCTTCCTTTTTACTTTTGTTGCTTTTTTGCTAATAGTAAGCATTCAAAATCCGCTTTAATATTGAAATCCGAAAGTAAATATTGACTTAGATTATAGTTCAATAAGTTCACTATAGGTTCACATTATTCTTTATAGTGAAGTCAAAAAGGAAACATTGGCTCGTTTTAGAGTTGAATAAGAAGTACAATATTGGTCTAATTTCTGCTTTATAGTGAAGTCAGAAGATAAACTTTAACTCAGGCTATAGTTGAATAAGAAGGACAATATTAGTCTAGTTTTTACTTTCTAGTGAAGTCACAAGGTAAACCTTGCCTCAGGTTATCAGCTTACGGCATATCACGTTGAATACACAGGTTCTCGTTCGATCACCGAAGTTAAGCAACGTGAGCTTGGTCAGCACTTAGATGGGTGACCGCTTGGTAATACCTAGGTGCTCTAAGCGTTCAGTGACGTATGTACATTGTGGTGCAGTGGATGTCGGCTTGGAAGGAGAAATCGGTGAGCCGAGTTCGAATTCCAGTTGAGTACCCTGTATTCACTTAAGCACTCGTACCCTTGGGAAATGTATTAATCCGTCACTTCCCTCCAGTTATGAGTTAAATAACGGGATGGGGCCTGGAGGCAACCCATCTAGTGTTAATGTCGCAATAAAAACACCCTTGGTAGCCCTGGCGAAGCATCAAGTATTCAGCTATTTGATAAGATTATGAATTTCGCTACAAATTGTGCCAGGGTTCCAAATGTACAGGGAATACTGGAGGGGTGTAGTGGGTTCTATCTCGGCCAATAGCCGCAAGACGACGACGATAGTTGAATACGAAGAACAATATTGGTCTAGTTTCTGCTTTATAGTGAAATCAGAAGGTAAACATTCGCTCAGGTTTCAGCTGAATAAAGTAAACATTCTTATGCATATGTCAAAAGGCAAATAATGCTCCAGGTAATATATACGCATATACAATATCTATCTGCGTTCTGTACTGATTAATAATATGGATAAAAATTGATATTCTTTGCTCATTTATAGAAAGCTATAAAAAATATTTTGATTCCCAATCAATCGTGGCAGTTTTTTTTATATTCATTTGCAAATTACTTCATACTTGCCACCATTTTTAGAAATTCTGCTAATAAGCATTTTTTTTTTTTTGCCTTACACAGAAATTATGCCTTAATGCTTATCTTAGTTTGTCAGTTTACGAACGATATTGTGTAAATTTATACAATTATGGCTATTTATAATTTCCCCTTCTTTTTTAGATTAATAAATTTTATTAAACCCTCCTCTGCTATCCATTTACTCAAGCTCACTAAGTAGGTTACGCGTTACTTTTTCTCTATATCTCTTGCCATCAATCTGTCCAGTGAGTATCAAATTTTCCACGCCATCTTTCCTCATTATGTGCTCTAGAAATTTCAATGATCTCTTCTTGATGTTATCCCTTCTTTAATCAATAGATTTGAAGTCCTCACGGTCACAGCGGACACGGCCGAGTGCTTTGTTCGCTGATTCTCCTCCAACTCCACATTTGACTCGTCTGGAGTATCTGCACTCGACTTCCCACCTAGAACTGAATCTCAACTGAGGGACTTATACATACCCGCCTCTCTGGTCTCTAACATAATTTCAAAGCTTAACCCCCATAAAGCAAGCGAGGGTGACGGAATCCCTGCCATCGTCATGAATAAATATGCCGCTGAACTCTCCTCTGTCCTCTCCAAGCTCTATAACTACTGCCTCTCTGCTTCCTGTTTTCTTACCTGCTGGAACTCCTCCTCAATGATTCCTGTATTTAAGAACCTTGGAGAATCTGTGGACCCCTCTAATTATTGCCATATCAGCCTCCTACCGGTTTTTGGCAAAGTGTTGGAGACTATCATCAATGCTGAATTAGTTCAACCTCGCAGACTATAACGTATTTTACCGACTGACTATACGGCTTCCAATTCGACAGATCTATTGCTGATATGCTAACGACCATTACCAAATTCATATACCAGGCTCTCGATAAGAACAGCGAGGCTAGAGCTGTTGCCCTGTACTTCCCCACCGACGGGGTGTGATTTCCCTCAGTCTGTTCTATAAATACTTTCATGGCTTCTGCTCCAACGAACTTAGGTCGCCGGTGCCCCTTTAACAGGTGTTTCTCGTGCAACCAGACTGGCAACTGGGTCTCACCCATTCACAGTTAGATCAACCAAATACAGACGACAATTCTACTCCTTCAGCTTCTTTTCTCGCACTTCCCGCCTGTGGAACTCGCTTCCATATTCTTGCTTTCCTGACGGCTACAACCTCCATAAATCTAAATGCAATGTCAATACTCATCTTTTAACCATTTGACTCTAGTTCTTTCTGCACCACCCTGTATATCCTTTCCTTTCTCTCCATCTTTGCAACTGTCATCACACCTGTATTCCCATCCTTAACTAGCTCGTCTTTCTCTTTAATCTCCCCCTATCCAACTCATTTACTCTGATGCACCCCCTTGCACATCAGTGGCGTTACTGCCTTGCTCGGGTTGATACGATTAAAAAGAAATCTCCAAAGCATTTGACAGAGTCTGACACGCTGGCCTTCTGCGTTAGCTACATGGCTATGGTGTAACTGGACACTTGTTTAATTTGATCTAATCGTTCCTATCAAACCGCGTAATGACGGTCGTGTTGAACGGGCATGCCTTAAGATCCTAACATACGAACACAGGTGTCCCCCCCCCCACCAGGGCTCTATCCTAGGGTCTACACTTTTCCTGATTTTCATCAACGATCTACCTGATGTGATCAGATCCCAAATAAACATTTACACTGACGACACCATCATTTATTTCCGCCTCCGTAAGAAATCTGCCAAGGCTGATAAAGCTAACCTCGCTGCTGATCTTGAAATAGACATCCAATCTGTGGTGGACTGGGGTAAGAAATGGCTTGTAAATTTTAATGCTTCCAAAACGAATCTGCTATGCTTTATCCACCGTAGACGATCTCTCCTACTCCCATCAGTATGGATCAAGTTAGTCGCCCAGATAGCAATACACTGCGCCTCCTCTGCCTCGCTCTCACAGCCGGCCTCAAATGTTTCGACTGCATTGAATCAATAGCTAAATCTAGGAAGGTTGGGTCACTGTATCGTTTGAGGAAGTTTTGAAAGGTATTTTTACTCTCCCAATGAATACATCTCACGCATACAAATAACCATCCGCCCTGCATTGAATACTGTTGTCATATCTGGTCGGGTTCCTTTGCTATTCATGTCGGAGTTCTTGACTAAATTCAGAAAAGAATCTGCAATGTAATCGATCCCGACCTCACATTTTAACTCCAGTCACTACCTCACCGACAAATATTTTCACGGCTTCTGCTCCGACGAGCTTAACTCCCTGGTGCCCACTCTCCTAAAATTAACTCGAGTAACTAGACTGGCAACAAAATCCCACCCTTTTACTGTCCAAATAATTAAATGCAACTATGGGGGTTAAGCTTTGAAATTATGTTAGAGACCAGAGAGGCGGGTATGTATAAGTCCCTCAGTTGAGATTCAGTTCTAGGTGGGAAGTCGAGTGCAGATACTCCAGACGAGTCAAATGTGGATTTGGAGGAGAATCAGCGAGCAAAGCACTCGGCCGTGTCCGCTGTGACTGTGAGGACTTCAAATCTATTGATTAAAGAAGGGATAACATCAAGAAGAGATCATTGAAATTTCTAGAGCACATAATGAGGAAAGATGGCTTGGAAAATTTGATACTCACTGGACAGATTGATGGCAAGAGATATAGAGAAAAAGTAACGCGTAACCTACTTAGTGAGCTTGAGTAAATGGATAGCAGAGGAGGGTTTCTACTATAACAGCTTCTTTTCTCGCACTTCCCGTTTGTGCAACACCCTTCTGCGTGCTTGCTTTCCTGATATCTACAATCTCCAAAAATTTAAATGCAACGTCAATTGCCATCTCTTATCTCCTTGACTCCTATCCTTTCCTCAACACCTCCTGTATCTTGTTCTTCTCCCTTTTCACTCTACACTCATGTAACTCACTTCACATCAGTATTCTCCTCCTTCCCTTACGCATTCTCTGACACCCTCTGTAACCTGCTCATTTTTCTATTCGCTCTCCACTTAATGTAACCTTTCGCCTTCCTCCTATGTATCCCTTTGCCCACCAGTAGCAATACTACCTTGCTTGGGGTGAAACGATCATAAAAAATATTGTATTCGAGTCAGTAATAATAACTCACCTGCTAGATAGAAATTACAGAGAACCAATATTATTTACGAATTCGCATGTATCTTAAAGAACTGTGTTCCTGATCAATCCAACTTCATAAATAATTAAAATATAAAGTAAACAGTTTTTTTTTGTTCCACTTCATCGACTAAAGAAGTTCTTTTAGCACTTTATCAGACTAAAGTGATTATGTTGATGTGATTACACCTATCAGTATCCCCTCTCCTTCATGTGCATGTGTAATCACATCAACGTAAACTTTATAATATATTGCAAATTAAAACAGCCATTTTTTCCAGTCTGTCAGATTTTCATAAAAGATCTATATATTTGTGGCTTTTTGCTGTTTGCAGATCTCAAAAGAATGTACCAGGGAAAGACATTTGTCTCCAATGAAGAAGTGATATCGAAAATTGAGGCCAAAGTCAAATTGTTAGAGAAGCGTTGGTATCAGTGTTTCACCCTAGAAAGGGACTATGTTGATGAATAAAGTCGAATTTTGCCTAAAAGTTGTTGATTTATTAGTTAAGCCCAGGATTTAGTGAGTGATGGGTTAAGTTAAAAGTAAAAGGTATCTCAGCCGATAGATTTCATACTTTGATAAGGTCTATGAGAAGGCCGAAACGCGTAGCTTAAAATAAATTTTCCTTTTGTCTTCATTCATATTGTCCTTTTGCAGTTAATTTTTAGTTATATCTTAAATCTTTATGTACACACACACAGGGTGTGGTGGGTAAATTGTCGCCATTTTATATTTTTAATTTCGTGCATTTGTGTTATTTGCTTTTGATCTTGTCGACTGCGCAATATAGTAGGGTCAGTTGGGTACCGCTTGTGAGAAAAAAAGAGCAACATGATACAATACACTCCGGCATACGGTACTGCTTGAAATTCGCGCCGGATGCTCCAATACGAACAGATCAGAATGCTTGGGTGTTAATCTGATGACAGTACAGAGGATTCGGAAAGTGTTGAATGATATATCTAGTCAAAATCATGGTGTTCGGAGTGATCACTCGTGATGAAGACGTTATGCCTCCGTTCATCTTCTCACAAGGCCTCAGCCTCAACACGGAGGCCTACATCAAGTGCCTTGAGAAGATAGTACTGCCATGGGCCAAGAAGATGGCTACAGGAACACACTTTTGTCTGGTAAAAGGACTGTGCACCTTGCCACACAAGCAAAAGGATCCAGTCAGACAATTTATTCGACCACAACACCCACCTCCACTTACATCTGGCCATCTAACTTCCAACCCCCTTGATTATTATATGTGGAGCGCAGTTGACCGACAGACCAACAAAACCCCTTGTAACACCAAATATGGGCTGAAGACAAGGACTATGATAGCATTCACAAACTTAAACAAGGAGTCGGTTCTGAAGAGTTGCAAGTGAATCCGAAGTCGTCTTTAGGCCGGGGTTGAAGCCAATGGCGATCTTATTGAATAAATTTGCTCTTTAGTATTTTAAGATATTTTTGTTGGTTGTTTTGTTTTTATGGCAAATCAACCTCGGCGGGTCATTTATTACCAACTAAACTTTATTTATTTATGGTAATGCCTTTTTTTTTTTTTTTTCAACAATTTATTGTTGTTTATATAAGTTTTTGTGTCTAGTAATACATTTTTCTTTTCGCGCATCAAGATTCATTGGGATTTGTCTTCAAGGGCAGGGTCCCCAAGTCCTACCCTTGTTATTTAACCCAGGGAAGTGACGGATTAATACCTTTCTCAAGGGTACCAGTGCTTAAGTGAATGCAGGGTATTCAACTGGAATTCGAACTCGGCTCACCGATTTCTCTTTCCGAGCTGTTATCCACTGCACAACAACGCACATCCGTCATTACACGCTTAGAGCACCTAGGTATTATCGAGCGAGATCCGGTGTATTCAACGTGATAGACCGTAAGCCAGATATCCTTGTGTAGTTTTGTTAAACATATTTGTTAAAATGAAATCTCAGTGTTATTTTCCTTTTTGCGTCATTATGACGACAATTAATCCATCTCACTCTGCTTGTGCAGAGGAAATTGTGAGACTAAAGAGTTTAGTTGTGTTTGTAAGCTGCATTGTTCCTATCAACAACCCAATAATGATGGTTCTTAAACTAGATAATGGAAAGAAAATGTTAAAGATAATATACACTTACGTAAAAGGGAAAAAGTAATATATTTCCTCTCTGAGCAGATTTGAAAAAGTACTTTTTAATCACTTCACCCCAAACAAGGCAGGACCACCACTAGTGCGCAGGGAATTATAGTGAGGGAAAAGGCTGGGCACATTAGGTATTGAGGAAAGGATAAAAGATGAACGAGATTCAAGAAGATTTTTTTAAAGATTAATAGCAAGTAAACAGAAGGGAGTTCTACAGGCGGGAAGTGCGAGAAAAGAAACTTTTGGAGTAGAAGTGACGGTTACATTTAACTATTTCAAAGTCAAAAGAGCGGGACCTACATGCCAATCTAATTGCATGCTTATATTCACAGGGTGCCGAGAAAAACAGGTCATCAGAGCAACCATGAAAATATTTTCAGAAAAGACAGAAAGCTACATCACGTGATAAAATGACTGATGTCGAGATGCCAAATATTAGCAGCGTCTTTGGTTTAATTTTGTTATATAAACAAATATAAGAAAATTATTACGAAATTTTACGGAAAAATACGAAATGATATTAACCGGCATATTTATTTAAATTTATTTGTTTATCCATTAAAAATAATGTTCAAACAAATAAATTTAAGTAAATATGTCGGTTAATACTATTTCGTAACTTTCCGTAAGATTTCGTAATAATTGTCTTTGTTTACTTTTGTTTGCATTCAGATACGAACCAGATCAGTTATGAATA
Organism: Ascarosepion bandense; assembly: GCA_037127315.1. Taxonomy (NCBI): domain Eukaryota; kingdom Metazoa; phylum Mollusca; class Cephalopoda; order Sepiida; family Sepiidae; genus Ascarosepion; species Ascarosepion bandense. The sequence continues at coordinate 719,110 of JBBBDQ010001490.1, forward strand.
TTACGAAAAATCTGGAATTCGTGTATTTAAGGCTTAATTCGATCTTGTCTAACTATGAATACCTTTGTGGTTGAGTGGTTAAGACGCGTTAAATCAATTGGCGGCTTCTCCTGAAGCTACCGAAGGATGCATAATTTTTTAACAATATTTTTATTTCGGTGGATATATGTAAATGTACTGTTTGATTATTTAAAAAAAAAAAGAGTATCTACTCAAAATAATATTCAAATAAATAAATTTAAATAAATGTGTTGGTTAATGTCATTTCGTATTGTTTTTGTTTACGATTATTTACATTAGGATATGAACCAGTGCAGATATGGCGAGATCGGGAACTTATATATTTATGATTTCATTGGGCCTTGTTTAACCATGAAATCATTCGTGGTTGAGTGGTTAAGACAAGTTAGATCAATTGGTAGCTTCCCTTGGTCTATAGGGGTCGCAGGTTCCAATCCTACCAAAGGATGCACATTTTTCTAACAAGATTTCTTCAATATTCAGACTGGTGGATATATATAAATGTACGCTTTAATTATAAAAAAGAAAACATTTAAAAAAAAACACAGTTTATTCACTCAATTATGATTTTCCATTAAAAATAATGTTCAAACAAAGAAATTTAAATATAAGAAAGTTTTTTTTATAATCATATCGCCCCAAGCAAGGCATTTTACTGCCACTGCTTTGCAGGGGGTTACATAGGAAGAAAGTTATGAGAAAGACTGACAGGTTATAGTGGGTGTCAGGAAGTAGGTAAGAGAAGGATGAGAATACTGATGAGAGTGGAGAGAGAGGATGCAGGTTAGTGAGATAGGAGATGAACATTTAAATTCATTTATTACCAACTAAACTTTATTTATTTATGGTAATGCCTTTTTTTTTTCTTTCAACAATTTATTGTTGTTTATATAAGTTTTGTGTCTAGTAATACATTTTTCTTTTCGCGTATCAAGATTCATTGGGATTTGTCTTCAAGGGCAGGGTCCCCAAGTCCTACCCTTGTTATTTAACCCAGGGAAGTGACGGATTAATACCTTTCTCAAGGGTACCAGTGCTTAAGTGAATGCAGGGTATTCAACTGGAATTCGAACTCGGCTCACCGATTTCTCTTTCCGAGCTGTTATCCACTGCACAACAACGCACATCCGTCATTACACGCTTAGAGCACCTAGGTATTACCAAGCGGTCACCCATCTAAGTGCTGACCAGGCTCAATGTTGCTTAATTTCGGTGATCGAGCGAGAGCCGGTGTATTCAACGTGATAGACCGTAAGCCAGATATCCTTGTGTAGTTTTGTTAAACATATTTGTTAAAATGAAATCTCAGTGTTATTTTCCTTTTTGCGTCATTATGACGACAACTGTCAGGAAAGCAAGTATGCGGAAGAGAATTCCACGGGCGGGAAGTGCGAGAAAAGAAGCTGTTGGAGTAGAATTTGCGTTTACATTTTATTGGTTTCACAGTAAGAGTCAATCAAGAATCTGATAGAACGGGCTTATCTTAATTTACGGAAAGTAGAAATTAGGACAAAACTGGAAGCAGCGGAAATGTGGTTCTACAGAAGGATGCTGCGGATATCATGGACTGAGCATGCAAGCAATGATAAGGTGTTGGAAAGAATGGCAACAAAAAGGAAATTAATCCAGAGCATCAGGAAGAGACAACTGAAGTTCCTGGGACATGCAATAAAGAAGGAGAGCTTGGAGAACCTGATACTGACTGGCCAGATAGAAGGAAAGAGAGACAGAAGAAGGCAGCGGATAACATATTTGCAGGGCCTGATCAGGTGGATGACGGAATGGGGGTTGACAGGAATAACGGGAACAAACATACTAGGAGCCACAAAGGATAGGGAGACGTGGAGAATCATGATCGCCTACGTCCTGAAAGGACAGGGCACATAGAAGAAGAAGAAGAAGAAATTAATAAAATTCTTACTTTACACAAATTTCAATAATTTAAATTTGTCGCTTAATTTTTAAATGAGTTTTTATTTGCAGATTTCGACATGAAATCTTGATCTAAATTCAGTATTCGTCGCCTTTTCTTTTACTTTTTCGCTTTTTTCTCTTTTTTTCTCTCTTTTTTTCTCTCTCTTTTTTTCTCTCTCTTTTTTTCTCTCTTTTTTTTTCTCCTTTTTTTCCTTTTTTTCTTTTTTTCTTTTTTCCTCTTTTTTTTTCTCTTTTTTTTTCTCTTTTTTTTTTTTCCCTGTTTTCTTTTCCACCTTTTAATTACTCCTTTTTTCTCTTTCGTTGCTCCATCTTTATATTTTTCACTTTTTTGTTCTTTCTCCCCTCATTCCCTCTTTTCGTATCCGGCTCATTCCCTCTTTTCGTATCCGGCTCATTCTCTCTCTCTCTCTCTCTCTCTCTCTCTCTCTCTCTCTCTCTCTCTCTCTTATTATTATTAATGTCCTTTTCTCTTTTCCCTCTCTTCATTCTCTCTTGTTTTTCTCTTTCTTCTGCTCATGCATATACCCTCAACACTTTTTATCTCCCTCTCTCTTTCTCACTTTGTTTTCTTTTCCTCTCCTATTTCTCTCTCCTTGTTCTCTCTCTCTCTCTCACTTTTTATCTCCTTGTTCCCCGTGTCTCTCTTTTTCTAATCTTATTCCCTTTTTCTCTGTGGTTTTATCTCCTTATTCTCCACCTCTCTCTCTCTCTCTCTCTCTCTCTCTTATTAATGTCCTTTTCTCTTTTCCCCTCTCTTCATTATCTCTTGTTTTTCTCTTCTGCTCATGCATATACCCTCAACACTTTTTATCTCCTTGTTCCCCGTGTCTCTCTTTTTCTAATCTTATTCCCTTATTCTCCACCTCTCTCGCTCTCTCTCTCTCTTTGCTCTCCTTTTCCTCTCTCTCTCTCCTCTCCTTTTCCTCTCTCTCTCTTCTCTCTTTGTTCCCTCTCTATCTTCTCTCCTTGTTCCCTCTCTCTCTCTCTTTCTTCTCTCTCCTTGTTCCCTCTCTCTCTCTTTTCCCTTTCCTTTAGCATCCTTCTCTTTATATTTTTCACTCGTCTCTTCTTTTTCTCACTGCCCGCTCATTCTTCCTGTTTCTCTCGTCGACCCTTCCTTCGCTTTTTCTCTCACCTCATTCCCTTCTTCTCTTTCTTTCTCTCTCCGTGTTTCTAATTTCTCTTTCCTCTCCCCTTCTCATATTTTTTCTTCTCCTCTTTTCTTTCTCGCTTCTCATTCGCTCCTCACGTGTTTCCTCTTTCTCTTTTTCTTTTTCTTTGCTCTTTCTTTTTTTATTTACTTTTCTTCTCGTTCCTATTCATCCTCTATTCCTTCCCTCCTTTCTCTTTTTTACTCTCTTCATTCCTTTTTTCTCTTTCACTCCGCTCCTCCTCCTATCTTATTCATTGTCTTTCCGTCTGTTCCCTCTTTTTTCTTTTTCTAACCATTTTTTCATTCGTTTCCTCTTTCTCTTTTTCTTTACTTATTCCCTTTTTTACTTTTTCTCTCCTCGCTCCTTCCTTCTCATTTTCTTCTACTCGTTCTCTCTTTCTCTTTTTGCCTCTCTGCATCCCCTCTGTCTTTTACTCATCTCCTTCTCTCCTTTTCTTTTCTGCCCGTTCTCTTTCTTTTTTCTCATTTTTTTTTTCATCCAATCACCAACACGTATTTTTCTACCTTGACCCAATCACTTTCAGTTTGTTTCCTGCACCTGGTGTCTGGAATCTACGTATCAAGGAGGCGAGACCATTTGTTCTATTGGCCTCGTTTTACTTGTAATAATTTGATTTATGTGGAGCTGGGAAAAGACAAAACTTCTTCTTAGTAGTAATAATAATAATAATAATAATAATCTGTGACCTCATAAACAGCCTGCCATAGTGGGTCACAAATAAAACTGAAAAATACTATTAGTTCTATATATGTTTATTTGGATAGCCTATCTTATTAGAAGTTATTGCGTCAGGTTTCGATGCTAACCCAATTGAAGCATTGTATTAAAAAAAAAAGTCTTTGTCCAATGGATAAATGTATGTCCAACAATGATTTATGAAATGAGGAATTTTCTCCTCCCTGCTCATGATTTATGGAGAGTTCGTATGTATCTTCATAAATGCACTGTGGGTGTATCGGTATTTTTGTCTGGTAAATTGTATTGTTACTGTAGACTTAAAACAACGTATATGTCAGCCAAATCAGAAAACCAACCATCAAGATCGGAGTTTGGGGGTGAGGTATATATATATATATATATATATATATATATATATATATATATATATATAAAGACAAAGAAAGGTTTTGCTATTATCTTAAGCTGTTCATATTCATAGTCACAAAAATAGAAATTCATGTCGTTTGTTTTTTCTTTTAAGAGCAATTTTAATAGACTTCAGGTGTTCATTAAATGACTAGAGTGTCTATTTGTCATCCCCTGAGGACAAATGTGATAGAGGGTCTTTTTTGTTGTTGTCTGATTTAAGGACACAGTTATATGACTCAAGATGGTCATTTAGAAATTGACTTCCTCAAATCTAGCCACAGGCATGAGACCATGCCAAAAACATGATTTATTTTAACTAAAAAGACACGTGAAAATTTCAGTTTTCCTATTTGAATTTTTTGCTGAACCTTAATTCTCAAGTTGATATCGAATAAGCTCGTGGCGAGGTCTTCTACAATATCCATAGGAATTCCCCTATCATATCGTTAAATATTTGAGCTAAACAACTTTAACAAAATATTGCAATAACAATCATAAATATCAATGCGGGTTGTTATTTTAAGAAGTAAGAGGGTACAAATGAAAAAATATTAAAACCACATCTTTTCCCACTTCACTGAAGCAGCCATTAAATACTTCTATCATTTCTTCTTTCTTTCTCTCTTTCATTTTCTCACTGAAACATATTAGTGTCTCTGATATGTTTTTTTTCCTCGCAATCAAAACATAATAGTTCATTATTTATTAAATATTGGCAGGGCATAGCGGTCGTGCAAACTAACTGTTATGGGGAAATACCTATTCCTCAGATAATGGACTCTTCCTCCTATATTAATAAGAGTTAACAGGAAGTTCTTTGGAAGTTCATAGCAGTTCTTTTTTGACTTGCGTGTTCATTTCCGACTTACCTGACCTTGGTTTGGCGAGTGTCTGACTTTTGTTGGAATCAAAAAAAAAAAACACAAACTTTAATCACTTATTTGAAATTACTTCATTTTAAAAAGAAAGGACCTTTTTGTATAGATAAGTTTATTTTTATTTTCTTTATTTTTTTTTTCGTTTATTTATTTTGATCTTTTCTTTTTTATTCTTCTAGCTTTTTTGTTGTTTATTTTCGTATTTTTGGCGGCCATATTTGTTTTTATTTAGGTCGGCCGTTTTGAATTTATTTTTTGTTTCTTTTTCTTTCTTTTCAGTATCTGTTTGGCCTTAAGGGCCATATTTATATTTTTTTAATAGTAACTGTCCATTTTGACCAAGAATCTGAAAAATTAGCTGATTTTTATTTTTCTTCCACAGTAACTTTTCTTTTTTTCAGCCCCTCCCCAGTTTTTCTTTTGCGGAAGTCGCCGTTAGGAGACTTTTCGCTTTCTTTTTGTTTGTTTGTTTTTGTATTTTTTTTTTTGCATTTAATTTAATTGTACATTTGTAAAGTTTAATCGTTGTCTTTTTTTGTTAATTCTTTTTGTAAAGTGTAGTTTAACCGCTTAAATTTAATTTTAGCCCCTCCCCCTATTTTCCTTGTCGGGAGTAGCCGTTTAGGCTACCCTTGGTTTTTCTGTTTGTTTTATTTTTTTCCCTTGTGTAATTGTAATTTGTTTAGTTTATTGTATAAATTTGTTTAACTGATAGTTTATTAAACCTCTCACGAGGCTGTTTCTTGCCTTTTAAGGCAATTTTTTCTTGAAGTTTATTTGTGGCCGTTAAAGGCTAGTTTTTAATTTACCAGTTTTTGTAATTTTTGCTTGCCGTCATTGGCTGATTTGTTATTATTTTCTTAAATCCTTCGGGGCTTATTCTGGTGGTAAAACCGTTATCTTGTCCTTAAAAGTTTACTTTGTGAATTTTTTTTTTCCATTTTGCTCCCGCTTTCTCCCACCCCTCCCATACTTTTAAATAGTTTGGAAAAAAAAAAAAAAAAAAAAAAAAAAAAAAAAACAACTGAGCTGAGTTTAAAATTTCAAAATGGCCGACAGTAGTCGGTCTATAAAGAAAAAACTCTCATTCGACCCCCCTTGGAAGAAACCTCCAGATAAAAATGATGAGACGTTTCCTCCCCTTCCTACAAAAGAGAAGGATGAAAAACTTATACCGACCAAATCAAAGATGGCCGATAATGGTCAATCAAATGAAGATGAAAATGATAAAGAAAAAAAGGTAAACAAGACAACGAAAGATGATGAGGCCGGGGAATCGCCCTGTGGCTGGAAGTCCCCTCCGAAATGCACGATCAATCTGGCAGAGTTCTTGGAGAGAGCTAAGAGCTACGCACACCTTGTCGTAGAAGGTGGGCTCTTGGAGGATCCCCAAGAATTAAAGAAGATTGGAAAAAGAATAGTGTCAGTCTTCGTGGTGGACAAGCGTACGCGCAAAATTTGTCGCAGCACGAAAGACGCAGTGATCCAAACACTGAGGTCAAAGGAGGTAAAGCCCTTAAGGATAGTGAAAGGTGCGGGCTTCTTCATGTGGGACGTGCTGCTACCCACACCAGAGGATTGCCTGAAAATAGCCAGAGAAGACCTAATAACGGATGATTACATCTTCCGCACAGAGTACGAAGGCAAAAGAAGGACCAGGGTAGCAGTATATGAGGTTCCTCCTCAGGTCATCGGGGAGCATCTTGCTGCGTACTTTTCGCAGTTCGGCGAAATTTTAGATGCCTCCTGCGAGGACCTGACCGGGGGATGGTCTTTTGATTTAATGATCGACCGCCACGCCTTCCAGACCATCCCCAACTGTCTTGACGTAGGGGGCCTGAGCTTGCCGGTAATCGTGGCCGGCCGCAAGCCAAAATGCTGGAGGTGTGGGGAGACTGGTCACCTCTCCTCCTCCTGCCCAGAGAAGAAGGCCTCTGGAAGCCAGGCTCCAAAAGACCAAAATCCCCCTCTGGCCGCTTCTGTTACATCTGTCTCGCCTGTAGTGGGCATGCCAACATCCAGGACCGGTGAGCTAGTTCCCCCGGTTGGGAATAAAAAAGTTCCCTCACCCCCGGAAAACCTTCGCCAACTGCTAGTGCAGCCATGGAGAAGGAAAAGGGGGAGTGGCTGGTTGTTGGTAGGGCCAGGGGGAAGCGCCAAGCTGCGGAACCTCGGTCCCCGGAAACTCCTAAGACCATAGGCACAAACAGCCCCACTCCCTCCACCAGCAAGAAGGGCGATGCCTCGGCCTGGTCGGCCCCTAAATTGGAAGACCTCAGGAGGGCTTACGACCCAGGGTATGAAAAATTCCAAAAAATAAAACAGCTAAAGCATATGCTGGAGAAGCGCCCATTTCGTCCCTCAGAGGACCAAAAAAAACAGCTGGCACATCGTCCACCCTGCCCATCGGCCTCTGCCCCATCCTCTCCCGATAAAAAGAAAATCGAAAAGAAAGTCAAGTCAGCTCAGCCCTCGCCCAGAAAAATCACCCCTCTTAGTAGGGAACCCAGCCCTTTCCGTATCCCCTCCCAACCATCTCCCAGTCCTTCCCCCAAGAAAAAATTACCTCCGCCGGCGAAGAGGCATAGGAGTCCCACCTTAGAAGACAGAGAGGCGAGGAAAAAATCAACCAAAGCGCCTCATTTATTGGGCAAGGATGTGTGCAAAGTTTCCCATGCCCAAGAAGAAAGAGCCAAGAACTTTGGCAATAGAATAAGTAAGTTAAAAATTCTCCTTGCAATGAAGAAATGCAAGGAGAAAGACATTGAAATTCCCACCAACTTCCCAGAGGCGCAACGCCTGCTTACAGTGGTTCGATCTGGGACTGGGACAGCCAAAGTGTGGGACATGCTGTTGGAAGCAGAAAAAAATATAAAAATGTCTCCACCGATCGTCTGCAAGGAAGGGGAAGTCTTGGAGAAAGCCAAAGAATTCTGTGTAGGACGGGTCCCAATTTTGGTTCACCCCTCCCTGTACAGAGCTTTAAAACTAACATTCCCCTGGGATGTTGGTGGCCTCTCCCGTGACGGCTCTATTGACAAAGAGATGGGCAAAGGATCTATGGGAGAGGCTGTCGGCATCCTTTCCCCGTCCATGTTCTGTCCAGGACCCCAACTCTAATTATGCTTCACAATGGCTTTATGGTTAGCAAGTATGAATGCCCGGGGGCTGAGGTCTGAGTCTCGGAGGGTGAGACTCACTCATGATCTCCAGCGCCTCGGGGTTGATGTTTGTTGTCTACAGGAAACCCGGTTTTTAGCTGGCGACTATGAGGGCATTCTGTCTAGGGATTACGATCTCTATTCAGCATGTTTTGATGGTCGTTCTAGAGGAGTTTCTTGGCTAGTGAGCAAGTCATTGGGTGCGGCGTGTACGCTTGTCTTCGCGGATCCAGCGGGCAGGATTTGTGTGCTGGATATTACCATAAAGGAGAAGTCTTTTCGGCTCATTGGGGTTTATGCGCCCAATGTCCATAGGGAGCGTCCTGCTTTGTTTCGGCAGCTCGAGTCGTTCTTTGGAACATCGAGGCGGGTAATTTTAGCGGGGGATTGGAATGCCGTCCTTGACCCTGAGAAAGATCGGATAGGAGAAAGATCGGGTACTAACAACCCGGATGTGAAACCATTTCGGGAATTTCTCGACAGGAATGATCTTGTCGATAAATACCGAAATGAACACCCCCGGGAGGTAGTGTGGACTTGGACTAATAGGGGCAGCTCGGATTCGAAGGTACGCGCAAGCTACCTCGACCGAGTCCTAGTTAGGAGAGTCGACGTAGGGCTCTTAGGTTGTCCAAGTTTCCATTCCATAGTTTACACGGATCATAGGCTCGTCCGGGTTCGTGTAAACTTAGATAAGCCTAAGGTTAAGTTGGCTGGCTACTGGAAATTGAACGCGTCATTATTTGATAGCCAAGATTTCCAGCACCAGCTTTTACTAACACTAAAGCGGGAACTGACGGGGGCTGTGGTTGGGAATAAGTGGTGGGACACACTTAAATCCAAAATTAGGTCGTTTGCTGCCGACTATAGCCGTCGGCTCAACTTAGCTAATTTAGCGGCGCAAACGACGTTAGAGAAAAAGTTGATCGGGCAGTTAAATCCCGTAATAGTGGGGACGTAGCCTTAGCTAGGGCCGAGCTGGCCTCCTTGCTTATCAAGAAGGATCAAGCTCTGGTAGTTAGGGCTAGGTTAAAAAGAATGTCTTCTGAGGCAACGAATATGGCCGCAGAATTGCGTGCAGAGGAAGCTAGGCAAGCAGCCAATCGGCATATCAAGGACATCACATTGCCGGATGGTCGTACCGTGACTACAGACGTGGGTATATGTGGAGCTTTTCGGGATTACTTCCAGGATCTTTTCACCAGGGAGCCCGGTCTGAGCTCTGCTCAGTTCGACACCTATTTGGCTGACTTTCCCCGCCTCTCGGCGGCTGAAGCGGCTAGGTGCGAGGGGCCCATAACAGAGTCGGAAATCTGGGATGCGCTGAAATTGGTTGGCCGGGACAAAACTCCAGGATTGGATGGTCTTCCCTACGAACTGTACTTGAGGCAGTCGTCCGTTCTTGTTCCTCTGCTGGCTCTTGTTTATAACAACTGGATGAAGCAGGGGTCTATACCTCGACGCTTCACCAGGGGTGTAATCAAGTTGCTTCGCAAGAGCAAGAGCGGTGGGGGTGGCATAGATAATTATCGGCCTTTAACGATGTTAAATACTGACTTAAAGATTTTTGCCAGGATCTTGGCCGGCCGTTTGCAGGCTGTCCTCTCTAGTCTGATTGGCCCCGAGCAGACTTGTGCTGTGAAGGGCAGGACTATTCAGGACAACCTTCATTTGGTACGCCTGATCATCGAGAAAACCGACACCGAAGCCGCGCTGATCAATTTGGATCAGTCCAAGGCATTCGATAGGGTTGACCATCGCTTCTTGGAATCTGTCCTTTCCGCCGCCGGTTTCGGGCCGTACTTTCGCTCCTGGATCCGACTGCTGTATGAGTCCCCCGGTGCGCTGGTGGAAGTGAATGGGGTAAGATCGAAGCCCTTCACATTATCTCGCTCCATTCGTCAAGGTTGTCCACTTTCGCCCTTGCTGTACGTTCTTGCGTTGGAACCTTTCCTTCGCAAGTTACAGGCGAATCCGGTCCTTCGCGGAATTTCCGTGCCTGGTGCTACCACCTCGGCCAGGTACTCCGCCTATGCTGACGACGTTTCGGTTTTTGTGTCGAGCAAAGCCGAGATTGACGAAGTCAGCAAAGAAATCAGATGCTATGAGACGGTGACAGGGGCCAAGATCAATCGCGATAAGTCTGTTGGCTTGCGATTGGGTGCGTGGAAGGGAGTTTCTCTTCCCGGACCTTTCCTCTGGACGGACGGGCCGATCAAGATTCTCGGCGTCTTTTTCGGTCCTGATCTCCAGTTGGAAATGAATTGGTCGGAGGTTCGAGAGAAGGCCGAGGGCGCAGTTCGTCTGTGGACTCGGAGGAATCTTTCCTTAAAGGGGAGGGCGGAAGTATGTGCCTCGCACATCTACCCGATTCTCCTTTACCGACTTTCCGTACTTCCTCTCCCGTGTGCCATTCGTTTGGGACTAATACAGCTCTTGTTCTCCTTCCTTTGGGGAGAAGGCAAGTCTCCCAAGGTGCGTCGCGAGATCTGTCACCTTCATCCTTCTGAGGGCGGTCTGGGCATGCCTAGCGTTGAGATCCGTCAACACACGCTTCGCATTAGATTCCTGGATCGAATGTGTATGCTAGCGGATGAGAACAGCGGCCTCGTTCAAGAGGACGTCCATAAAAACTTTCCATCCTTGAGAAGTGTGCATTTGTCGGAGGAGGAGGCCGGCCGTACTCCTCGTGGCGAATGCTCCTTCTATAAAGAATGTCGTTTGGCTCTCCAGTTTCTCTTACGGGCTACGGATGGCCTCTCCAACGCCCAAACGTTGTCTCTTAGGGCATTATATCGGGTGTTAGTTAGGGGGGCCGTTCAAGATGAACTAATTGGCGAGCTCGGGCTTACGAAGCAGGAGGCTCGCTCCATATGGCCTTGGGCGCCTGGGTTGAAATGTCTCACTAACGATGAGGCATCACTCACCTGGCTGATGATCCGGAAGGCCCTCTGGGTAGGCAAGAGGCTTCATGCAGCGGGCCTAACACCAAAATCAACCTGCGTGCGTTGTGGGCTGTCGACGGAAACCGTCGAACATGCCTTCTTCCACTGCAGTGTTGTTGCTCCGTTGTGTAAGTTTCTTGAAGATCTCATGGTTCGTATCCTTCGTGGAAAGTTCTTTGTCCTTGAGGCTAGTTCTGTTTGTAGCAATGTCGTGCCTCCGTTATCTAGGGCTGAGCACTATGTGCTCTTTTGCTTACTAGGTGTTATGCGAATCGTGATTTGGACGACGCGACAGAAGGAATTCTATGGTGATGAGAAGTTTACCTCTTCCCAACTGATCTTGTTCTTTAAGCATCAGCTTAAAGTCAAGATCAGGACGGAAAGGAAACGACTCACTCCATCTGAATTTGGCAAAAGGTGGGTGAGTCTTGCGCGATTCTGTCGAGTGAAAGGTGCTGACCTGGAGTGGTTGTTTGATGCTGGTTAGGCATCAGGATATTGGGTGTGCTGGGCAGAACATGTGCACCCCTTCCGTGTTAGGTTAGAATAGGTAAATTTTGATTTTCTGTTTCTAATTTAATGTTAACTTAGCTAGGTTATGATTGCTCATTGGCCCCTTTTTCTTTTTGTCCCCAGTTTTCCTTTAGTTTTAATCCCCCATCCCTTCCCACTTTAGGTGTTCAACAATGTTAGTTCTCCGGTGGATGCGTGGCGACTTTCGTTATTTTTCAAGAGTGCTTTTCGTTTTTTGTTATGGTGTTTAAATGTGTGAGTGATTGTGTGAGTAACTGCTGATTGGATAAATGTAGTCATCATATTCTTTAAGCCACGCATTATTTTTCGTCCGGAGAAGTGATTTTGCTGTCACAATATTAGAGTAGTGGGGGGCTTTTATTACTAATACGATTTTATTTAGTTTTTTGTATATATTATTTATTCATTGTATAAAACCATTGGGGATATTTTAATGTTGTTATTTTCTGCCCATGCCCTCCACTGAACATTGTAAATATGGGAGTTAAGTAGGACAACATAGAGCAGCAGAGGTATTATGGTGATCGTGGTAAGAATGGTAAGTAAAAATGTGGTATTATGGTGTCCGGGTTATTGTAAGTGTGTCAGGGTCGACGAAAGAGTGAATAGCTAAGTTAAACTAGGACAGATGATGACCAGCCTTCCCCATCCCCAATTTCGGCCTTGTGCCACATTTTTTGTATTCGTACGAAAATAAATACGAGTTCATAGCAGTTCTTTTTTGACTTGCGTGTTCATTTCCGACTTACCTGACCTTGGTTTGGCGAGTGTCTGACTTTTGTTGGAATCAAAAAAAAAAACACAAACTTTAATCACTTATTTGAAATTACTTCATTTTAAAAAGAAAGGACCTTTTTGTATAGATAAGTTTATTTTTATTTTCTTTATTTTCTTTTTCGTTTATTTATTTTGATCTTTTCTTTTTATTCTTCTAGCTTTTTTGTTGTTTATTTTCGTATTTTTGGCGGCCATATTTGTTTTTATTTAGGTCGGCCGTTTTGAATTTATTTTTTGTTTCTTTTTCGTTTTTTTCAGTATCTGTTTGGCCTTAAGGGCCATATTTATATTTTTTTAATAGTAACTGTCCATTTTGACCAAGAATCTGAAAAATTAGCTGATTTTTATTTTTCTTCCACAGTAACTTTTCTTTTTTTTCAGCCCCTCCCCAGTTTTTCTTTTGCGGAAGTCGCCGTTAGGAGACTTTTCGCTTTCTTTTTGTTTGTTTATTTTTGTATTTTTTTTTTGCATTTAATTTAATTGTACATTTGTAAAGTTTAATCGTTGTCTTTTTTTGTTAATTCTTTTTGTAAAGTGTAGTTTAACCGCTTAAATTTAATTTTAGCCCCTCCCCCTATTTTCCTTGTCGGGAGTAGCCGTTTAGGCTACCCTTGGTTTTTCTGTTTGTTTTATTTTTTTCCCTTGTGTAATTGTAATTTGTTTAGTTTATTGTATAAATTTGTTTAACTGATAGTTTATTAAACCTCTCACGAGGCTGTTTCTTGCCTTTTAAGGCAATTTTTTCTTGAAGTTTATTTGTGGCCGTTAAAGGCTAGTTTTTAATTTACCAGTTTTTGTAATTTTTGCTTGCCGTCATTGGCTGATTTGTTATTATTTTCTTAAATCCTTCGGGGCTTATTCTTGTGGTAAAACCGTTATCTTGTCCTTAAAAGTTTACTTTGTGAATTTTTTTTTCCATTTTGCTCCCGCTTTCTCCCACCCCTCCCATACTTTTAAATAGTTTGGAAAAAAAACAAAAAAAAACAACTGAGCTGAGTTTAAAATTTCAAAATGGCCGACAGTAGTCGGTCTATAAAGAAAAAACTCTCATTCGACCCCCCTTGGAAGAAACCTCCAGATAAAAATGATGAGACGTTTCCTCCCCTTCCTACAAAAGAGAAGGATGAAAAACTTATACCGACCAAATCAAAGATGGCCGATAATGGTCAATCAAATGAAGATGAAAATGATAAAGAAAAAAAGGTAAACAAGACAACGAAAGATGATGAGGCCGGGGAATCGCCCTGTGGCTGGAAGTCCCCTCCGAAATGCACGATCAATCTGGCAGAGTTCTTGGAGAGAGCTAAGAGCTACGCACACCTTGTCGTAGAAGGTGGGCTCTTGGAGGATCCCCAAGAATTAAAGAAGATTGGAAAAAGAATAGTGTCAGTCTTCGTGGTGGACAAGCGTACGCGCAAAATTTGTCGCAGCACGAAAGACGCAGTGATCCAAACACTGAGGTCAAAGGAGGTAAAGCCCTTAAGGATAGTGAAAGGTGCGGGCTTCTTCATGTGGGACGTGCTGCTACCCACACCAGAGGATTGCCTGAAAATAGCCAGAGAAGACCTAATAACGGATGATTACATCTTCCGCACAGAGTACGAAGGCAAAAGAAGGACCAGGGTAGCAGTATATGAGGTTCCTCCTCAGGTCATCGGGGAGCATCTTGCTGCGTACTTTTCGCAGTTCGGCGAAATTTTAGATGCCTCCTGCGAGGACCTGACCGGGGGATGGTCTTTTGATTTAATGATCGACCGCCACGCCTTCCAGACCATCCCCAACTGTCTTGACGTAGGGGGCCTGAGCTTGCCGGTAATCGTGGCCGGCCGCAAGCCAAAATGCTGGAGGTGTGGGGAGACTGGTCACCTCTCCTCCTCCTGCCCAGAGAAGAAGGCCTCTGGAAGCCAGGCTCCAAAAGACCAAAATCCCCCTCTGGCCGCTTCTGTTACATCTGTCTCGCCTGTAGTGGGCATGCCAACATCCAGGACCGGTGAGCTAGTTCCCCCGGTTGGGAATAAAAAAGTTCCCTCACCCCCCGGAAAACCTTCGCCAACTGCTAGTGCAGCCATGGAGAAGGAAAAGGGGGAGTGGCTGGTTGTTGGTAGGGCCAGGGGGAAGCGCCAAGCTGCGGAACCTCGGTCCCCGGAAACTCCTAAGACCATAGGCACAAACAGCCCCACTCCCTCCACCAGCAAGAAGGGCGATGCCTCGGCCTGGTCGGCCCCTAAATTGGAAGACCTCAGGAGGGCTTACGACCCAGGGTATGAAAAATTCCAAAAAATAAAACAGCTAAAGCATATGCTGGAGAAGCGCCCATTTCGTCCCTCAGAGGACCAAAAAAAACAGCTGGCACATCGTCCACCCTGCCCATCGGCCTCTGCCCCATCCTCTCCCGATAAAAAGAAAATCGAAAAGAAAGTCAAGTCAGCTCAGCCCTCGCCCAGAAAAACCACCCCTCTTAGTAGGGAACCCAGCCCTTTCCGTATCCCCTCCCAACCATCTCCCAGTCCTTCCCCCAAGAAAAAATTACCTCCGCCGGCGAAGAGGCATAGGAGTCCCACCTTAGAAGACAGAGAGGCGAGGAAAAAATCAACCAAAGCGCCTCATTTATTGGGCAAGGATGTGTGCAAAATTTCCCATGCCCAAGAAGAAAGAGCCAAGAACTTTGGCAATAGAATAAGTAAGTTAAAAATTCTCCTTGCAATGAAGAAATGCAAGGAGAAAGACATTGAAATTCCCACCAACTTCCCAGAGGCGCAACGCCTGCTTACAGTGGTTCGATCTGGGACTGGGACAGCCAAAGTGTGGGACATGCTGTTGGAAGCAGAAAAAAATATAAAAATGTCTCCACCGATCGTCTGCAAGGAAGGGGAAGTCTTGGAGAAAGCCAAAGAATTCTGTGTAGGACGGGTCCCAATTTTGGTTCACCCCTCCCTGTACAGAGCTTTAAAACTAACATTCCCCTGGGATGTTGGTGGCCTCTCCCGTGACGGCTCTATTGACAAAGAGATGGGCAAAGGATCTATGGGAGAGGCTGTCGGCATCCTTTCCCCGTCCATGTTCTGTCCAGGACCCCAACTCTAATTATGCTTCACAATGGCTTTATGGTTAGCAAGTATGAATGCCCGGGGGCTGAGGTCTGAGTCTCGGAGGGTGAGACTCACTCATGATCTCCAGCGCCTCGGGGTTGATGTTTGTTGTCTACAGGAAACCCGGTTTTTAGCTGGCGACTATGAGGGCATTCTGTCTAGGGATTACGATCTCTATTCAGCATGTTTTGATGGTCGTTCTAGAGGAGTTTCTTGGCTAGTGAGCAAGTCATTGGGTGCGGCGTGTACGCTTGTCTTCGCGGATCCAGCGGGCAGGATTTGTGTGCTGGATATTACCATAAAGGAGAAGTCTTTTCGGCTCATTGGGGTTTATGCGCCCAATGTCCATAGGGAGCGTCCTGCTTTGTTTCGGCAGCTCGAGTCGTTCTTTGGAACATCGAGGCGGGTAATTTTAGCGGGGGATTGGAATGCCGTCCTTGACCCTGAGAAAGATCGGATAGGAGAAAGATCGGGTACTAACAACCCGGATGTGAAACCATTTCGGGAATTTCTCGACAGGAATGATCTTGTCGATAAATACCGAAATGAACACCCCCGGGAGGTAGTGTGGACTTGGACTAATAGGGGCAGCTCGGATTCGAAGGTACGCGCAAGCTACCTCGACCGAGTCCTAGTTAGGAGAGTCGACGTAGGGCTCTTAGGTTGTCCAAGTTTCCATTCCATAGTTTACACGGATCATAGGCTCGTCCGGGTTCGTGTAAACTTAGATAAGCCTAAGGTTAAGTTGGCTGGCTACTGGAAATTGAACGCGTCATTATTTG
The DNA here is from genome assembly GCA_037127315.1 of Ascarosepion bandense. Taxonomy (NCBI): domain Eukaryota; kingdom Metazoa; phylum Mollusca; class Cephalopoda; order Sepiida; family Sepiidae; genus Ascarosepion; species Ascarosepion bandense. The sequence goes on from JBBBDQ010001490.1 coordinate 735,496, forward strand.
ATAGCCGAGATTTCCAGCACCAGCTTTTACTAACACTAAAGCGGGAACTGACGGGGGCTGTGGTTGGGAATAAGTGGTGGGACACACTTAAATCCAAAATTAGGTCGTTTGCTGCCGACTATAGCCGTCGGCTCAACTTAGCTAATTTAGCGGCGCAAACGACGTTAGAGAAAAAAGTTGATCGGGCAGTTAAATCCCGTAATAGTGGGGACGTAGCCTTAGCTAGGGCCGAGCTGGCCTCCTTGCTTATCAAGAAGGATCAAGCTCTGGTAGTTAGGGCTAGGTTAAAAAGAATGTCTTCTGAGGCAACGAATATGGCCGCAGAATTGCGTGCAGAGGAAGCTAGGCAAGCAGCCAATCGGCATATCAAGGACATCACATTGCCGGATGGTCGTACCGTGACTACAGACGTGGGTATATGTGGAGCTTTTCGGGATTACTTCCAGGATCTTTTCACCAGGGAGCCCGGTCTGAGCTCTACTCAGTTCGACACCTATTTGGCTGACTTTCCCCGCCTCTCGGCGGCTGAAGCGGCTAGGTGCGAGGGGCCCATAACAGAGTCGGAAATCTGGGATGCGCTGAAATTGGTTGGCCGGGACAAAACTCCAGGATTGGATGGTCTTCCCTACGAACTGTACTTGAGGCAGTCGTCCGTTCTTGTTCCTCTGCTGGCTCTTGTTTATAACAACTGGATGAAGCAGGGGTCTATACCTCGACGCTTCACCAGGGGTGTAATCAAGTTGCTTCGCAAGAGCAAGAGCGGTGGGGGTGGCATAGATAATTATCGGCCTTTAACGATGTTAAATACTGACTTAAAGATTTTTGCCAGGATCTTGGCCGGCCGTTTGCAGGCTGTCCTCTCTAGTCTGATTGGCCCCGAGCAGACTTGTGCTGTGAAGGGCAGGACTATTCAGGACAACCTTCATTTGGTACGCCTGATCATCGAGAAAACCGACACCGAAGCCGCGCTGATCAATTTGGATCAGTCCAAGGCATTCGATAGGGTTGACCATCGCTTCTTGGAATCTGTCCTTTCCGCCGCCGGTTTCGGGCCGTACTTTCGCTCCTGGATCCGACTGCTGTATGAGTCCCCCGGTGCGCTGGTGGAAGTGAATGGGGTAAGATCGAAGCCCTTCACATTATCTCGCTCCATTCGTCAAGGTTGTCCACTTTCGCCCTTGCTGTACGTTCTTGCGTTGGAACCTTTCCTTCGCAAGTTAAAGGCGAATCCGGTCCTTCGCGGAATTTCCCTACCTGGTGCTACCACCTCGGCCAGGTACTCCGCCTATGCTGACGACGTTTCGGTTTTTGTGTCGAGCAAAGCCGAGATTGACGAAGTCAGCAAAGAAATCAGATGCTATGAGACGGTGACAGGGGCCAAGATCAATCGCGATAAGTCTGTTGGCTTGCGATTGGGTGCGTGGAAGGGAGTTTCTCTTCCCGGACCTTTCCTCTGGACGGACGGGCCGATCAAGATTCTCGGCGTCTTTTTCGGTCCTGATCTCCAGTTGGAAATGAATTGGTCGGAGGTTCGAGAGAAGGCCGAGGGCGCAGTTCGTCTGTGGACTCGGAGGAATCTTTCCTTAAAGGGGAGGGCGGAAGTATGTGCCTCGCACATCTACCCGATTCTCCTTTACCGACTTTCCGTACTTCCTCTCCCGTGTGCCATTCGTTTGGGACTAATACAGCTCTTGTTCTCCTTCCTTTGGGGAGAAGGAAAGTCTCCCAAGGTGCGTCGCGAGATCTGTCACCTTCATCCTTCTGAGGGCGGTCTGGGCATGCCTAGCGTTGAGATCCGTCAACACACGCTTCGCATTAGATTCCTGGATCGAATGTGTATGCTGGCGGATGAGAACAGCGGCCTCGTTCAAGAGGACGTCCATAAAAACTTTCCATCCTTGAGAAGTGTGCATTTGTCGGAGGAGGAGGCCGGCCGTACTCCTCGTGGCGAATGCTCCTTCTATAAAGAATGTCGTTTGGCTCTCCAGTTTCTCTTACGGGCTACGGATGGCCTCTCCAACGCCCAAGCGTTGTCTCTTAGGGCATTATATCGGGTGTTAGTTAGGGGGGCCGTTCAAGATGAACTAATTGGCGAGCTCGGGCTTACGAAGCAGGAGGCTCGCTCCATATGGCCTTGGGCGCCTGGGTTGAAATGTCTCACTAACGATGAGGCATCACTCACCTGGCTGATGATCCGGAAGGCCCTCTGGGTAGGCAAGAGGCTTCATGCAGCGGGCCTAACACCAAAATCAACCTGCGTGCGTTGTGGGCTGTCGACGGAAACCGTCGAACATGCCTTCTTCCACTGCAGTGTTGTTGCTCCGTTGTGTAAGTTTCTTGAAGATCTCATGGTTCGTATCCTTCGTGGAAAGTTCTTTGTCCTTGAGGCTAGTTCTGTTTGTAGCAATGTCGTGCCTCCGTTATCTAGGGCTGAGCACTATGTGCTCTTTTGCTTACTAGGTGTTATGCGAATCGTGATTTGGACGACGCGACAGAAGGAATTCTATGGTGATGAGAAGTTTACCTCTTCCCAACTGATCTTGTTCTTTAAGCATCAGCTTAAAGTCAAGATCAGGACGGAAAGGAAACGACTCACTCCATCTGAATTTGGCAAAAGGTGGGTGAGTCTTGCGCGATTCTGTCGAGTGAAAGGTGCTGACCTGGAGTGGTTGTTTGATGCTGGTTAGGCATCAGGATATTGGGTGTGCTGGGCAGAACATGTGCACCCCTTCCGTGTTAGGTTAGAATAGGTAAATTTTGATTTTCTGTTTCTAATTTAATGTTAACTTAGCTAGGTTATGATTGCTCATTGGCCCCTTTTTCTTTTTGTCCCCAGTTTTCCTTTAGTTTTAATCCCCCATCCCTTCCCACTTTAGGTGTTCAACAATGTTAGTTCTCCGGTGGATGCGTGGCGACTTTCGTTATTTTTCAAGAGTGCTTTTCGTTTTTTGTTATGGTGTTTAAATGTGTGAGTGATTGTGTGAGTAACTGCTGATTGGATAAATGTAGTCATTATATTCTTTAAGCCACGCATTATTTTTCGTCCGGAGAAGTGATTTTGCTGTCACAATATTAGAGTAGTGGGGGGCTTTTATTACTAATACGATTTTATTTAGTTTTTTGTATATATTATTTATTCATTGTATAAAACCATTGGGGATATTTTAATGTTGTTATTTTCTGCCCATGCCCTCCACTGAACATTGTAAATATGGGAGTTAAGTAGGACAACATAGAGCAGCAGAGGTATTATGGTGATCGTGGTAAGAATGGTAAGTAAAAATGTGGTATTATGGTGTCCGGGTTATTGTAAGTGTGTCAGGGTCGACGAGAGTGAATAGCTAAGTTAAACTAGGACAGATGATGACCAGCCTTCCCCATCCCCAATTTCGGCCTTGTGCCACATTTTTTGTATTCGTACGAAAATAAATACGAGTTCATAGGAGTTCTTTTTTGACTTGCGTGTTCATTTCCGACTTACCTGACCTTGGTTTGGCGAGTGTCTGACTTTTGTTGGAATCAAAAAAAAAAAAAAAAAAAAAACAAACTTTAATCACTTATTTGAAATTACTTCATTTTAAAAAGAAAGGACCTTTTTGTATAGATAAGTTTATTTTTATTTTCTTTATTTTCTTTTTCGTTTATTTATTTTGATCTTTTCTTTTTATTCTTCTAGCTTTTTTGTTGTTTATTTTCGTATTTTTGGCGGCCATATTTGTTTTTATTTAGGTCGGCCGTTTTGAATTTATTTTTTGTTTCTTTTTCTTTCTTTTCAGTATCTGTTTGGCCTTAAGTGCCATATTTATATTTTTTTAATAGTAACTGTCCATTTTGACCAAGAAGCTGAAAAATTAACTGATTTTTATTTTTCTTCCACAGTAACTTTTCTTTTTTTCAGCCCCTCCCCAGTTTTTCTTTGGCGGAAGTCGCCGTTAGGAGACTTTTCGCTTTCTTTTTTGTTGTTATTTGTTTTTTGTTTCCTTGTGCATTTGATTCAATTGTAAATTTGTAAAGTTTATTCCTTGTTCAAATTTATTTTTGTTAATTCTTTTATTTTTCGTAAAAGTTTAGTTAAACCGTTTATTTTAATTTTAGCCCCTCCCTCTATTTTCCTTGTCGGGAGTAGCCGTTTAGGCAACTCTTCGTTTTTCTGTTTGTTTTATTTTCTTTAAATTTCTTTGTGTATTTAGTTTATCGTAATTTGTAAAGTTTATTTTTGTTTTTATTTTTTTAACCTCTCAAGAGGCTTATTTTTTACCATTTAAGGCTTTTTCTTCTCTTATATTTGTAAGAGTTTAATTTCACCGTTAAAGGCAAGTTTTTACTAAGCCTTTTGTTATTTCTATTCTTTGCCGTTATAGGCTAATTTTGTAATTATTATTGTTCTTGTTATTACTTTGTGAGGAGAGCCCCCCCTTTTTTTTTTTTTTTTTTTTTTTTTTTCTTCGCCCCCCCCCCCACCATTTTTCCTACCCCGCTCCATTCTCTTATTATTTACGGAGGAAAAATATTTAGTGACAAGCAAATACGAAAATGGCCGACTCAAGTCGGTCTGTTAAGAAAAAATTAATTTTTGATCCGCCCGGGAAGGGCCCGCCTGACAAAAATAAAGAGGCCTACCCCCCTCTAAATGATACTAATAGTAAGACGAAAAATACGGTGGCCGAGAAGGGCCAAAAGATTGCTTCAGACGAAAAGACTAGAAATGCCAAAGACAACAATAAAGATGCTAAGGCCGGGGAGTTGCCCGATTGCTGGAAGTCCCCACCTAGTTGCATTATAAACATTGCGGAGTTTCTGGAGAGATCTAAAGGTTTCGACCATCTTTTGAAAGATGACGGACTTTTGGAAAACCCCCAGGAACTACAAAAGTTTGAAAAGAGAATGGTGTCGGTCTTCGTGGTGGACAAGCGTTCGCGCAAAATTTGTCGCTCCACGAAAGACACAGTGATCCGATCACTGGTATCCCTAGGGGTTAAGCCCCAAAGAGTAATTAAAGGACCTGGCTTTTTCATGTGGGACGTACTGCTGCCCACACCGGAAGATTGTTTGGAAGTCGTCAGTAGAGAACTAATTATTAATGACCTTATCTTGAGAACAGAATATGAAGGCCGAAGGAGGACCACGGTAGCAGTATACGAGGTGCCTCCTCAGGTTGCCGGCGAACATCTGGCATCGTATTTAAAAAAGTATGGCCAAATACTCGCAGCCGCTTCCGACAACCTGATCGGGGGATGGACTTTTGACATCATGATCGATCGAGAAGCCTTCGAGTCCATCCCCAACTGCTTGGATTACTGCGGCCGGAAAATGCCGGTCATAGTGACTGGCCGAAAACCAACTTGCTGGAAGTGCGGGCAGACTGGTCACCTGTCCTCTTCCTGCCCAGAGAAGAAGGCCTCTGGTGATCCGGCCGCTGGCGACCAGAATACCCCTAAGCCTGACAACCGTAGTTCCGCAACGCCTGTAATGGGCCTAGCAGCGGCACGGTCCGGTGTCTCACAAACACCGGGTGGGTCTCGGCCCCCATCCTCCCAAATTCCGAAGCCTGCCGCAAGTGTGGTTAAGGACAAGGATGAGGGAGTATGGCATGTCGTTGCTAGAGGCAAAGGGAAGATCCGAGCAGCGGTGCCTCAGTCCCCTGAATCTCCTAGGGATGACACCGACAGTCCCACTCCCTCTAGCAGCTTTAAGGGCGACGTCCCGGCGGTCCATCAGGACAGGCCATTGAACGAGATGCAAAAGAAGGCCGAACCCAACTGGGACAAAATTGTTCAGCTTAGGAAACTTAAGAAAGAGCTGGAAAATAAGAAACCATCAAAACCAGCAACTTCACACTCTTCCGTTTCCGCCCCTTCCTCCCCCTCCCGGAAAAAAACCATAGCCCCTCCGCCCATGACAAAGTCTCTGACCACTTCCCCGTCCAAAATGACCACCTTGAAATATCAATCCCCAGTCCCTTCTCGTGTCCCTTCTACTCCTGCTTCCCCTGATGACTCGCCCACTCCCACCCCAACACCTACTCCCTCTCTCTCTCCTCACAAAAGTAAGAGACAGAGAAGCCCTGAGGCGGCCAGTGGAGAGGAAAAAAGGAAGAAAATGAAACCTCCCTTCAACCTTGGGGAGGACGTATGTAGAGTTTCCGAGGAGACTGCTCAAAGGGCTCTGAGCCACTCAAAGCGTCTAAAACCGCTACTTCGTTTTCAAAAATTACACGACAAGGATATAGAAGACCCGCGCAACTTCCCTAATGCAAAGAGGATCCTGACGGTCGTGCGGTCGGGAACTGGAACTCGGCAAATATGGACTATGTTAGGGGAGGCAAATGATTCGTTTGCTATGAACCCTCCCCTTTCTTACTTCCATGAGGAGGACAAGGCAAATTTGCAGCAGTTTTGTTCTGGGAGGACCCCGGTTTATGTTCACCCCTCCCTTTACAGAGCGTTAAAACTAACGTTTCCCCTGGACATTGGCGGCCTGTCCCATGATGGCACTATTAAAAGTGAAATGGGTCTCGGCTCAATGGGACGGGCTGTCGGTGTCCTGTCACCGGACATGTTCGGAACAGTTCCTCAACCCTAATCGGACTGATAATGGCTCTCTGGTTAGCAAGTATGAATGCCCGGGGGCTGAGGTCTGAGTCTCGGAGGGTGAGACTCACTCATGATCTCCAGCGCCTCGGGGTTGATGTTTGTTGTCTACAGGAAACCCGGTTTTTAGCTGGCGACTATGAGGGCATTCTGTCTAGGGATTACGATCTCTATTCAGCATGTTTTGATGGTCGTTCTAGAGGAGTTTCTTGGCTAGTGAGCAAGTCATTGGGTGCGGCGTGTACGCTTGTCTTCGCGGATCCAGCGGGCAGGATTTGTGTGCTGGATATTACCATAAAGGAGAAGTCTTTTCGGCTCATTGGGGTTTATGCGCCCAATGTCCATAGGGAGCGTCCTGCTTTGTTTCGGCAGCTCGAGTCGTTCTTTGGAACATCGAGGCGGGTAATTTTAGCGGGGGATTGGAATGCCGTCCTTGACCCTGAGAAAGATCGGATAGGAGAAAGATCGGGTACTAACAACCCGGATGTGAAACCATTTCGGGAATTTCTCGACAGGAATGATCTTGTCGATAAATACCGAAATGAACACCCCCGGGAGGTAGTGTGGACTTGGACTAATAGGGGCAGCTCGGATTCGAAGGTACGCGCAAGCTACCTCGACCGAGTCCTAGTTAGGAGAGTCGACGTAGGGCTCTTAGGTTGTCCAAGTTTCCATTCCATAGTTTACACGGATCATAGGCTCGTCCGGGTTCGTGTAAACTTAGATAAGCCTAAGGTTAAGTTGGCTGGCTACTGGAAATTGAACGCGTCATTATTTGATAGCCAAGATTTCCAGCACCAGCTTTTACTAACACTAAAGCGGGAACTGACGGGGGCTGTGGTTGGGAATAAGTGGTGGGACACACTTAAATCCAAAATTAGGTCGTTTGCTGCCGACTATAGCCGTCGGCTCAACTTAGCTAATTTAGCGGCGCAAACGACGTTAGAGAAAAAAGTTGATCGGGCAGTTAAATCCCGTAATAGTGGGGACGTAGCCTTAGCTAGGGCCGAGCTGGCCTCCTTGCTTATCAAGAAGGATCAAGCTCTGGTAGTTAGGGCTAGGTTAAAAAGAATGTCTTCTGAGGCAACGAATATGGCCGCAGAATTGCGTGCAGAGGAAGCTAGGCAAGCAGCCAATCGGCATATCAAGGACATCACATTGCCGGATGGTCGTACCGTGACTACAGACGTGGGTATATGTGGAGCTTTTCGGGATTACTTCCAGGATCTTTTCACCAGGGAGCCCGGTCTGAGCTCTGCTCAGTTCGACACCTATTTGGCTGACTTTCCCCGCCTCTCGGCGGCTGAAGCGGCTAGGTGCGAGGGGCCCATAACAGAGTCGGAAATCTGGGATGCGCTGAAATTGGTTGGCCGGGACAAAACTCCAGGATTGGATGGTCTTCCCTACGAACTGTACTTGAGGCAGTCGTCCGTTCTTGTTCCTCTGCTGGCTCTTGTTTATAACAACTGGATGAAGCAGGGGTCTATACCTCGACGCTTCACCAGGGGTGTAATCAAGTTGCTTCGCAAGAGCAAGAGCGGTGGGGGTGGCATAGATAATTATCGGCCTTTAACGATGTTAAATACTGACTTAAAGATTTTTGCCAGGATCTTGGCCGGCCGTTTGCAGGCTGTCCTCTCTAGTCTGATTGGCCCCGAGCAGACTTGTGCTGTGAAGGGCAGGACTATTCAGGACAACCTTCATTTGGTACGCCTGATCATCGAGAAAACCGACACCGAAGCCGCGCTGATCAATTTGGATCAGTCCAAGGCATTCGATAGGGTTGACCATCGCTTCTTGGAATCTGTCCTTTCCGCCGCCGGTTTCGGGCCGTACTTTCGCTCCTGGATCCGACTGCTGTATGAGTCCCCCGGTGCGCTGGTGGAAGTGAATGGGGTAAGATCGAAGCCCTTCACATTATCTCGCTCCATTCGTCAAGGTTGTCCACTTTCGCCCTTGCTGTACGTTCTTGCGTTGGAACCTTTCCTTCGCAAGTTACAGGCGAATCCGGTCCTTCGCGGAATTTCCGTGCCTGGTGCTACCACCTCGGCCAGGTACTCCGCCTATGCTGACGACGTTTCGGTTTTTGTGTCGAGCAAAGCCGAGATTGACGAAGTCAGCAAAGAAATCAGATGCTATGAGACGGTGACAGGGGCCAAGATCAATCGCGATAAGTCTGTTGGCTTGCGATTGGGTGCGTGGAAGGGAGTTTCTCTTCCCGGACCTTTCCTCTGGACGGACGGGCCGATCAAGATTCTCGGCGTCTTTTTCGGTCCTGATCTCCAGTTGGAAATGAATTGGTCGGAGGTTCGAGAGAAGGCCGAGGGCGCAGTTCGTCTGTGGACTCGGAGGAATCTTTCCGTAAAGGGGAGGGCGGAAGTATGTGCCTCGCACATCTACCCGATTCTCCTTTACCGACTTTCCGTACTTCCTCTCCCGTGTGCCATTCGTTTGGGACTAATACAGCTCTTGTTCTCCTTCCTTTGGGGAGAAGGCAAGTCTCCCAAGGTGCGTCGCGAGATCTGTCACCTTCATCCTTCTGAGGGCGGTCTGGGCATGCCTAGCGTTGAGATCCGTCAACACACGCTTCGCATTAGATTCCTGGATCGAATGTGTATGCTAGCGGATGAGAACAGCGGCCTCGTTCAAGAGGACGTCCATAAAAACTTTCCATCCTTGAGAAGTGTGCATTTGTCGGAGGAGGAGGCCGGCCGTACTCCTCGTGGCGAATGCTCCTTCTATAAAGAATGTCGTTTGGCTCTCCAGTTTCTCTTACGGGCTACGGATGGCCTCTCCAACGCCCAAGCGTTGTCTCTTAGGGCATTATATCGGGTGTTAGTTAGGGGGGCCGTTCAAGATGAACTAATTGGCGAGCTCGGGCTTACGAAGCAGGAGGCTCGCTCCATATGGCCTTGGGCGCCTGGGTTGAAATGTCTCACTAACGATGAGGCATCACTCACCTGGCTGATGATCCGGAAGGCCCTCTGGGTAGGCAAGAGGCTTCATGCAGCGGGCCTAACACCAAAATCAACCTGCGTGCGTTGTGGGCTGTCGACGGAAACCGTCGAACATGCCTTCTTCCACTGCAGTGTTGTTGCTCCGTTGTGTAAGTTTCTTGAAGATCTCATGGTTCGTATCCTTCGTGGAAAGTTCTTTGTCCTTGAGGCTAGTTCTGTTTGTAGCAATGTCGTGCCTCCGTTATCTAGGGCTGAGCACTATGTGCTCTTTTGCTTACTAGGTGTTATGCGAATCGTGATTTGGACGACGCGACAGAATGAATTCTATGGTGATGAGAAGTTTACCTCTTCCCAACTGATCTTGTTCTTTAGGCATCAGCTTAAAGTCAAGATCAGGACGGAAAGGAAACGACTCACTCCATCTGAATTTGGCAAAAGGTGGGTGAGTCTTGCGCGATTCTGTCGAGTGAAAGGTGCTGACCTGGAGTGGTTGTTTGATGCTGGTTAGGCATCAGGATATTGGGTGTGCTGGGCAGAACATGTGCACCCCTTCCGTGTTAGGTTAGAATAGGTAAATTTTGATTTTCTGTTTCTAATTTAATGTTAACTTAGCTAGGTTATGATTGCTCATTGGCCCCTTTTTCTTTTTGTCCCCAGTTTTCCTTTAGTTTTAATCCCCCATCCCTTCCCACTTTAGGTGTTCAACAATGTTAGTTCTCCGGTGGATGCGTGGCGACTTTCGTTATTTTTCAAGAGTGCTTTTCGTTTTTTGTTATGGTGTTTAAATGTGTGAGTGATTGTGTGAGTAACTGCTGATTGGATAAATGTAGTCATTATATTCTTTAAGCCACGCATTATTTTTCGTCCGGAGAAGTGATTTTGCTGTCACAATATTAGAGTAGTGGGGGGCTTTTATTACTAATACGATTTTATTTAGTTTTTTGTATATATTATTTATTCATTGTATAAAACCATTGGGGATATTTTAATGTTGTTATTTTCTGCCCATGCCCTCCACTGAACATTGTAAATATGGGAGTTAAGTAGGACAACATAGAGCAGCAGAGGTATTATGGTGATCGTGGTAAGAATGGTAAGTAAAAATGTGGTATTATGGTGTCCGGGTTATTGTAAGTGTGTCAGGGTCGACGAGAGTGAATAGCTAAGTTAAACTAGGACAGATGATGACCAGCCTTCCCCATCCCCAATTTCGGCCTTGTGCCACATTTTTTGTATTCGTACGAAAATAAATACGAGTTCATAGGAGTTCTTTAGACTTCTATTGGAGTTCAGTAGAACTACTAGGCAGTTGATATTAGTCGGCAGTTAGCCGAATACTAAGGAGTCAGCTTTCAGTGGAAGATTACCAAGTTCCTAACATTTTGGGTGCGTTAAGTTGATTAGCAACCGACATAGCACGATTATAACCTTCAGTGCGAAAACTACTCCACAACACTAACTAAAGAATTAACGAAGGTATGGAGAAGCAAAATTATAATATGGTGTTTGAGGCTTTATAGAAACAGATGAAAATATACTAATTGAAAAAAAATTATAGATATGTTCCAAATGTAGAATTTTTTGTTATAATTGCGGGCATTAGGGTATGCCCCTGGGAATACTTTTTTTTATACTTAATAGCCTTTCTAAATGCTGCAATCCGATATAAAATCGTTTTATAAGGCAATAAATGAGTACCTTAAATTAATTTGGGTCCGTGGTTCATCTATTAGGTATAATAAATCATGGAAGTGAGAACGGAAGTATGACACCGAAATTTAAAGGAACAGTGAAATGGAAAAAGAAGTCTTCCAAAAAATAAATAAAGTATGAAGAAACGAGAAAAAATCATTAAAAGTAAAGAAATAGTGCTGAACTGTTGTATAATATAAATTCTTATAGATGGCAATGCTGGTTAGTTCACTTAGAGATAAAGAGAAGATTTAAAGCCACATAAATGTGGTTATACAGAAGGATACTGAGAATTTCTAGAACTGAACATGTGAGTTATTACAAAGTTTTAAGGTAAATGGAAACAAAAAGAACACTTATACTTAGAATCAGAGTGAGGCAATTGGAATTTCTGGGATTCATGAAGAATGAAGGCTTAGAAAATCTGACACACACACACAGGACATTGAAGTAAAAAATACAGGAAAATGTACCTAATTATCTTGTGTAAATATGTGGCTAAGGAGAAGAGAAGATAAATATTGGTAAGAGCTGCAAAGAATAGGAAGTGGTGGAGAGTCATGACCACCCACATTCGGAAAGGAAACGGTATATAAAAGAAGAAATCCCTTCAACAATAATTTATAAAAGTTATTTCGCCGACTAGCTGAATATTCGAGAAATCTTATTTTTAAAAAATGCACCCTAGGGATAATTTTAATATAAACAGAGCCTCTACTCAAATATGAGTATCCACTAAAGATAATATTTAATGTAACAAAGTTTGTTGGTTTAATAAACAGAAAATACATTATTTCTTATATATATATAAAATACATTATATATATAAACCGACGAAGTTTGTTACTTTTTTGTTACTAATTTTTGTTTATATATATAGTCATCCGCAGACAGATCTGTTTCGATGCATCACAGCTCATCAGTATGGTTAGACATCCGATTGCTTTTTACCCAGGATTGAAAACCGACCGAATTGGCGTCACTCGGTGATGCTACCACTGAGCTAGGGGCGCTCGGTAGAAGGAGACAGACTTTTAGTGTGTGATATATCATGTATTCATACGTCAGTAGTGCGAGTGTTCTAAATCTTTACTGAATGAACGATGCGTAGATGCTAGAGTAGCTACTGTTTTCTCAAAGTCTCCCATTCTTCCAGAGTGCTCAATCAGGGTATGAGAGCGTAAATAGTCATCCGCGTCAGTCGGCAAATCTACCACGGAGCTATGGTCGCTCGGTAGAAGGAGACAGGGTGTTCCATGTATACGGATCGTAGTTAGCAGTAAATAAAACAGTATTATTGGTAAAATTTATTGATCTCACTATTGCATCATATTTAAGTCGCGGCAAATATGGCTTGAACTGAAGGCTATGGATGTCGAAGATTTTTGGTTACGACAGGATAGCGCCAGAAGCTACACGATCAATGCAACAATGGCTTTATTGAATGAGAAGTTCCCACGTCGAATCATCTCTTGAAACACTGATGTCAATTGACCACCACAATCGTTCGACTTGGTGCGTTTAGATTTCTTCCTTTGGGTTCATCTGAAAAGTAAGGTCGATACCAACAAGACAACAACAATTCAACAGCTGAAGGATGAGGTAATAAGGTAAATTGGTGAGATCGAAGAGCAGCTATACAGAGACGTCATCAAAAATTTTGACCATCGAGTAGAGTTGGCAGACATTTAGGCGATATTATTTTTCACACATAATTGCCACGACTCAAATAATATAATTCAATAATGAAATCAATAAAATTTCTATGACACTGTTTTATTTACTGCTAACTTCAATCCGTCTTTAGGGAACATCCTATATATATATATATATATATATATATATATATATGTGTGTGTGTGTGTGTGCGATGAATAAATTGTCGTGTAGATTAAAAAAAAAATGAAAAAAATACTGACATCTCGTTTTAACATATATATTTACCAAAATTACATATGACGATAAACTACATCCGGCAGCAAGATCTCAGATTGAGAAGAGCGTGGAACCACCTCTTCATATTCTGTTGTTCCCAGGTTCACCCTGACATGATAGGGTCCCATCTGTGAGCAAATAATTAACCCCCAAACTGAGGTAAATACGCTATAAAAGCATAAAAGTAGATTTTTATAGTAAAAATACTAGCAATGCATTTTTTGAAAAAAATATATATATTACTAGTATTACACTTGACTAGACAAAAATAGACCTAAACAAAAATACGCCAATGAAACCTGATCTACAAACTGATTTCCTACAAAGAATACATATTCTATTTATATGAATCTATCCTAAAAATCTTGCGATATTAAATAACCCATTGAGTTTGATATGCCGTAAAACAACATAAACCCAAACCCGTGTGTGTGTGTGTGTGTGTGTGTGTACACAGAGTGACTGAAAAATATCTCCCTGATCGACTCTGCCATCTTGTAAAAATGATATTTAGACGGATTGCTCTCGCTAGTCAATAGAGCATTTTAGGGAGGGGGTAGAGTTCATGTAAAACGATGACTACTTATGGCTTTACATAAAAATAAAATATCGGGCTTAAACGTTTTTTTAATGAATACTTTTATTAGTGTTCATTTTATCTGGCCAAGCAAATAGAACTTTGCTTTACAGTGTGGGTCTTCGTCGCCGAGTTAGCTAAAGCACACCAGTTTTTTACCAAGTTGTCTCTAATAGACCCAGTTGTCTCTAATAGACCCAGTTGTCTCTAATAGACCAGTTGTCTCTAATAGACCCAGTTGTCTCTAATAGACCAGTTGTCTCTAATAGACAAGCTAGTAGACAAATTAAACACAGTTAAAAAAAACACAACTGGGTGCTCTCAAATACGAGTAATCGCTAAAAAGTGTATATATTTGTAAAATACAAATATTTTCACGGCGTCTGCTCCGACGAGCTTAGCTCCCTGGTGCCCCCTCTGCATGATTTTACTCGAGCTACTAGACTAGCAACTAGGTGCCACCCATTTACAGTGAGACTAGTAAAATGTAACCGCAACTTCTACTCTACCAAAGTCTTTTCTTGCTCTTCCCTGTAGAATTCTCTTCCGTATACTTGCTTCCCTGACAGCTACAATCTCCAAAAATTGAAATGTAAGGTAAACTGCCATCTCTCATCTCCTTGACTCTCATCCTTTCCCTGACAACCTTTGTATCTTGTTCTTCTCCCTTTCCACTATACTCTCATGCAGCTCTCTTCACATCAGTGTTCTCATCTTACTCTTATCCATTCTCTGACACCCCCTCTAACTTGTTCCTCTTTCTCATCACCCTCCTCTTATGTAACCCCATGCGCATTAGTAGCAGTACTGCCTTGCTTGGGGTGAATTTTTTTTTTTTAATCGTATCACCCCGAGCAAGGCGGTAACGCCACTGATGTGCAGGGGGCTACGTAATAGTGAAAAGATTGGAAAAGAAAAAGCCGGAAACCACATCCTAAACAGGGAACGAGGGATGAGCCTCTTAACCTGTTCAATAGATATGGGTGGAGTGTGAACCGGGCAATAGATAGATCTATCTACTCCAATTGAAAAAAAAACTGAGAAGATTGGAAAAGAGAAAGCCGGAAACCACATCCTAAACAGGGAACAAGGGATGAGCCTCTTAACCTGTTCAATGATAATAAAAATAAAAAAATATATAAAAGTGGACACTGACGGGCTTAACGATTGCGTTCAACATGAAACAGACTGTTGCCTTTGGGTGTTGAGTTCAATGTCCACTTTTATACTTACATACGCTCTATCCTTGATACTGAGTACTTTAATCTATAAATATAAGATACTATAAAATTATATTTTTGTGTGTGTGTGTGTGTGTGTGTGTGTGTGTGTGTTTTAATAAATGTACATATGGGAATACACACATATATAAAAGAAAATATTATTCAGGTGCCCAGTGTAGTATAAGCAGAACTATTAATTATATATTTGAGTAAATTCACATATTTTCCTACGTCGGTAGCACGACTCGGAGTTACATGCATTACGCAATTATCAGTTTGAAATATGCACCTGATAATTACGTAATGCATGTAACTTCGTTTCGCACCACTGACGTAGAATAATATGCATATTTGAATATGTACATTTACTAATAATATATATATATCTATGGACTATTCAGACCAGTAGACGAGAATAAATACATACCCTGTTTAATAAATAAACGAATCTTTCTACTCAAATATAGTATCTATTAAAGATAAGTTCTAAAATATAAAATCTCTTGGATTAATAAATACATAACCCATTACTTCTGAAAAATTACTTTGCTTAAGTTTAGAGAGAGAGACAGAGAGAAATTGAAGTGGCAGACAAACTTCAATTAATTGAAAAAATAAAAAAGTCAAAACGTATTTATATACACACACACACACACACACATACACACATATATTGATTATATATATATATATATATATATATATGCAGGTTTAATTCAAAATGATAGACAAGGTATTATCATTCATTTTTTATATAAATTTTTATCTTTTCATGATTTTTTTCTTTTCAGAACTCAAATTATATATGAATTTTACAAATGTTTTTCCAAACGCTTTCGGGTATCTTTTTATCCATTATCAAGGTTGAATTTTATTTTACGTGAAACTGAATATGTGTAGAATTTATGTAAGTATGTCCATGTTTATTTTATATTCCGAACACGAAAACTACATTCTGCTATTATATATATATATATATATAGAGAGAGAGAGAGAGAGAGAAAATGTATCGAGGCAGCAGATAATTTTCTAAACATATATTGTTAAATATAAGAGACAATGAATGTCTATTATGTTTAATCATGAGCCGTTCTAAACATCGTATTTTGGCTTTAATTTCAGGTGAAAATAAAGACAAAAATTCTCCAACATTTGGATAATTTTTTATTAAATTGGTTCTAAGCTTTCGGCTCACATGAGCCATCTTCAAAGAAGTTGCAAGGACGTTAACATAAAAACATCCACCATCAGCGACGATTTTATCTTCTGTTGACATAAAAATTTGCTAGCAATGATAACAGTTACAAAAAATAGCAAATGCAGAACGCAAATCTGTAATGCGGTTCTATGACGTCACACCGCGTGAGAGCTCGAAATGTTAACAGAATCGTATATTTAAATGCAATGTAATGTGTTATGACCAGATTTAAACGTGATTTTATTAAATGTGGCTTGTTTTGATATAACCGAAAATGTCGAAACCATGGCAGCGTAACCGGCTGATCATTTTTACCCAAATATCTAAATGCTCTAAGTCTTCATTTTCGTTCAAGCATGTTTTAAGCACTTTAATATTATTGTTTACTGGTCTAATTTAGACGTGACCTATAACTGTTCAGTGGTCATGATTTAAGGCAAGGAATGATGACAGATATTGTAACAGTTAAACATTACCTATAAAGACTCAGCTGCTAGTACTACTATGTATTTCCTCTACATCTAATCGTCTATAACTTAGCCTAGACCCAAGAGATAGTTCATGTGATATTTAGTGAGGCTCTTTTGGGAACACAAGTTGAAATTTGTCCTAAAGCTAGGCTGTGAAAAATTATTTCTCCGGCTCTGTGTTGTTTTACATAAAAGAGTTTATTACAGACTAGCTTACGTACCAAAAGTCCTTGCATAGCAGTATAGGCTCCAACATTCTGGAGATCTGACGAACGGTATGGCCAAAATGATCACAATCCAATACTTATAAGGACATGATGAGGACGTCAGATCTATTATCTACTAATAATCGAGGGCTGTGGACAGCTATCGAAATAGCGTGGCTCAACATCTCTTCAGAGGTCTTTTGACCAATAGTTGAATCTATGCCCTGTCGAGTTTCTTTTACACGTTGCGATGTACCTAAGCCGTAACTTTTGAAATATCAGGGTATAACAAACGGTAACATCAGCAGACATTATTAGGTAAAGCAAAACTTTTTTAATGGAAAATGTGATAGCGAAGTATGGTTTCCAAAAGATAAAAAGAAAGTTTCGTTGAAAACAAAGAGACATTAGAAATTTCTGAAACGCATGAAGGGCTAGGAGGATTTGATACTTACAGGGTATATTAAAGGCAAGAGAGGTAGCGGAAAACATTGGGTAATCTAAGAAGCTAGTTTAATAGTTTTGGAGAGCCATGATCATCTAAAGACCTTGTGTAAGTAGATGATAGAAAAAGGAAATGAGTAGGATAGTAAAAAGATAAGCGTAGCTAAGAGTTATAAAGGAAAGGAAATTGTGGAGAGCCATGATCATCTAAAGAGCTTGTGTAAGTAGATGATAGAAAAAGGAAATGAGTAGGATAGTAAAAAGATAAGCGTAGCTAAGAGTTATAAAGGAAAGGAAGTTGTGGAGAGCCATGATCATCTAAAGAGCTTGTGTAAGTAGATGATAGAAAAAGGAAATGAGTAGGATAGTAAAAAGATAAGCGTAGCTAAGAGTTATAAAGGAAAGGAAGTTGTGGAGAGCCATGATCATCTAAAGAGCTTGTGTAAGTAGATGATAGAAAAAGGAAATGAGTAGGACAATAAAAAGATAAGCGTAGCTAAGAGTTATAAAGGAAAGGAAATTGTGAAGAGACATGATCATCTAAGGCGATCGTAGATGGAAGGAAAGGGAATCGGTGGGGTAGTAAAAGGGTAAACGTATCCAAGCGATACAAAGGAAAGGAACTTGTGGAGAGCGGTCATCACTTATCTCAGGATCTTTTGCAAGTAGATAGCAGAAAAGGCAATGGTATGGATAATAAAAAGACAAAAAATAGCTAAGAACTACAAAAGAGAGGAAGTTGTGAAGAGCCACGATCACTTAAGAAAGTTGTGTAAGTAGATGACAGAAAAGAAAATGAGGGGGATACTAAAGAGACAAAAGTAGCTAATAGCTACAAAGTAAGGGAAGTTGTGAAGAGCCACGATCACTTAAGAAACTTGTGTAAGTAGATGACAGAAAAGAGAATGAGGGGGATACTAAAGAGACAAAAGTAGCTAATAGCTACAAAGTAAGGGAAGTTGTGAAGAGCCACGATCACTTAAGAAAGTTGTGTAAGTAGATGACAGAAAAGAAAATGAGGGGGATACTAAAGAGACAAAAGTAGCTAATAGCTACAAAGTAAGGGAAGTTGTGAAGAGCCACGATCACTTAAGAAACTTGTGTAAGTAGATGACAGAAAAGAGAATGAGGGGGATACTAAAGAGACAAAAGTAGCTAATAGCTACAAAGTAAGGGAAGTTGTGAAGAGCCACGATCACTTAAGAAAGTTGTGTAAGTAGATGACAGAAAAGAAAATGAGGGGGATACTAAAGAGACAAAAGTAGCTAATAGCTACAAAGTAAGGGAAGTTGTGAAGAGCCACGATCACTTAAGAAACTTGTGTAAGTAGATGACAGAAAAGAGAATGAGGGGATACTAAAGAGACAAAAGTAGCTAATAGCTACAAAGTAAGGGAAGTTGTGAAGAGCCACTATCACTTAAGAAACTTGTGTAAGTAGATGACAGAAAAGAAAACGAGGGGGGATACTAAAGAGACAAAAGTAGCTAATAGCTACAAAGTAAGGGAAGTTGTGAAGAGCCACGATCACTTAAGAAAGTTGTGTAAGTAGATGACAGAAAAGAAAATGAGGGGGATACTAAAGAGACAAAAGTAGCTAATAGCTACAAAGTAAGGGAAGTTGTGAAGAGCCACGATCACTTAAGAAACTTGTGTAAGTAGATGACAGAAAAGAGAATGAGGGGGATACTAAAGAGACAAAAGTAACTAATAGCTACAAAGTAAGGGAAGTTGTGGAGAGCCACGATCGCCTAAGGAGCTTGTGTAAGTATATGGCAGAAAAGGGAATAGGGGATAGTAAATAGACAATCCTTGCTAAGAGTTACAGAGGATAGAAAGTCCTGGAAAGATATGATTGGTCACGTCTTGATGCGATACGGCATATAAAAGAATTGACTTAGTGATTTTCTAAACATAGCTTAGATGTGGCACAAGGCCGAAAGTAAGGGTCACCTAGTGAGGAGAATTACCTTCAATGACAGCAAATACCAAAAGTCTTTGTAAGGGTTCACTTCTGGGTTATTATGCTGTGTGAATCTGTGGGGAATAAACTAGTTTTAATTTAAACTGATTACACTGGTCAACAACAACAAAAATTGAAATACTATTTTTTCAATAACAATCAGACACAAGTCTTTAAAAAAATAATAACTCGATTAAATATACCAAGACCAACAAGTATTTTCATCAAAACATTTAATAAACTAACAGCAGAAATAAAACCTTCGTGAACATAAGAACTATGGTAAAATATTTTATCTTCCTTGATTGTCATGTTCAATGTTATTTAAGTCCCTTTCTATACCCCAGCAGTAGTCAGTCATCATGCGTTTGTATCACCATCCCTAGTAGTGGGCTTCCAATGTTTTGATTTTTTTTTTTTAATCGTTTCACCCCAAGCAAGGCATTCCACTGCCACTATTGCGCTTGGGGCTACATAGGAGGAGGTAAATAGAAAGAGTGGTTAGATATAGGAAATGTCAGAAGGAGGGTGATAGATAGTTTGGAGGATGGGAAGAGTGTTTGAAAGAATGGAAGCGAGTTAGTGTATTAGGATGTGTCTATTGACCTTACATTTAAACTCCTGGAGATTGTAGCCGTCAGGGAAGCAGTCATGTGGAATTCCCTTCCACAGTCGGGAAGTACGAGAAAAGAAACTGTTGGAGTAGAAGTTGCGGTTGCATTTTATCGGTTTCACTGTAAAAGGTTGGGATCTAGTTGCTAATCTAGTATCTCGTGCAAATTTGAACCTAGGGGGCACCAGTGATCTAAATTCATCGGAGCAGAAGCCATGAAAGTATTTATAGAAGAGACACAGGGAAGCCACGTCGCGCAGGTGAGAGAGAGACTGCAGGCGGTCTGCCAAGTCAGTATCGATCACATTACAGACCCTCCGCTGTACCTTGTTGAGAAGCCCAAGGAGAATAGTAGGGGCACCCGACCAGATATGGCAACAGTATTCAATGCACGGGCGGATGGTAGATTTATAAATGTGCAGGATAGATTCAGACGGAAAAAACCTCCGGTCCCTGCACAGAGAATCGACTTTCATAGCAGCGGATTTAGCAATGGATTCGATATAGTCATTCCACTTGAGGTCCAGAATCTTTCTCCTTGCTCGATCATCAATCACATCGCCGCAGTTATCCGAAAATTCGTTTAGAAAAAATGAACCTTAATACTCATTTGAGTATATTACTTAATTTGAATTTGGGCAATAAACTGGAAAAATTTGGTAATTCTATTTTAAAAAAAACACTTTTTTCTTATAAAAATAGTTTATTTCAGGTGGTTGACATAAATTGATCGGCCTACCTGAACTTTAATACTCATATTGGTGTATTACTGATAAAGTGTATTACTTAATGTGAATTTTAATTTTTTTTTTTTTTAAATCGATAATTCTATTTTAAAAACACTTTTTTCTTACAAAAAATATTTTATTTTAGGTGGCTAACATAAATTGGTAGTTTCTACGATCTTTATTAAATTAATCATTGTAAATTTAATATCATAAATTGATCTTTTTTTCCAAAAGTGAGCAATTTCGGAACAGCAAAAACGGTAGCTAACCTTGAAAATTTAAGGTTGTTTTCGGAGTCAGCATTATGAAATTAGCTAAAAAAACGTGTTTTGTATCTTGGGACCAAAAACTCCGTGTTGGCCAGTGTTATATAACTTGCGATCTACAGAAAGGTATAGCAGCTAATGTCGCTGTATATGTGTGTTGTGGTACAATGAATATTATCTCAGAATGAGAAATCGGAGAGCCGAGTTCGAATTCTAGTTGAATTCGCTACAATTACTTATGCATAAATACCCTTGGGAAAGGTATTAATACATCTCTTCTCCCTCCAGATATGAACTGAATAGCAGGATATATTGTATTCTATAGCCTTGGTTGACAACCAGTCTACAGCAGAAAGAAATAAAAACCTACTGCGAAAAAAATCATGGATCGAAAAAATCATGCCTAGCCAATCATGGATCGAAAGAGACATGATCGTCCAATCGTGTATCAACTATGGCACTTAACTAATAGACTGATAGCTGTACTATATGAAGAACTTTTATATAAAGTCAAGGTAAATTATTTTAATTTACAGTCGTTATTGAGTTGTTAGGTAGTATTATGTGTCTAGTTTCATCAAGATTACATATATCGTTTATTTTCTAAGAATGTTGAATATGATGAACTTTTCTTTTAGCATTTAGTTAACTGCCATACGTGACACATGACTTTTGAGCCATGACTGACAAGGTAGATGATTTCCTGCCCTAAGTTGCCAGTTCTTTCTGCGATAGACTGGTTTCCAATCAAAGCTATAAAACCTAATATGTCTTGCTATTCAAAAGAACAGATGAATTCATACCTTTCCAAGAGCTTTTGCCCGTAAGTGAATGCAAAGACTTCAACTGGACCGGATATCCGATTTTATATTCCGAGCTGATATTTCTTACACCACAACGCATATTTTAGCATTAAAATAATATGGAAGAGTAAAAATGCATTTTCAAGATTTTCTCTTCATCAGGCGAATAACTAGAGCTACAAAATTCAAATGCTCCGTATTTTATTTTGTTGTTATGGCGAGAATAGAAATTTATGAGCTCATTTCTATTAGTAGATGTACAGTAGACATTTATTTTGAAATCATTTTTAGTCAGGTTTGTATACTATCGATGAAAAGGCAATGCATTGTTTGTTTCTGTTTCATAATTCTTTTGTTCGATTTGGTTAGTAACTTTATTTACGATATTATGCATTATTATTAAGCGGGGATATATTAATGAGGCATCACCAGAAATATATTGTTTCGGTAAAATATTTTGAAATATTTCTAGAAATTCTAAGAAAAGACAAGCTGAAACTAGGAGACGATTCTATCGGAAATCTGAATTTTTGCTTACAGAAATCATTGTCGAACACTGGTCTGTGATGAGTGAGCAATATTTTTCAAAACAGATTCAAGCACTTGTTAACAGGTACGTTAGTGTGTAAGGATCAAATTTCTTTGTTTACTTATCTATATTTCTAAGACGAGGGATTGTAATTATTTACATTATTTATCTTTGTTGCTGAAACGTCGATCTAAATGGTTGATATTAAAAAATGAATTTGTAAGATATTTAAAAATAGGTTTCATTTTATTTTTACTAAATAAATAAACCAGATTGAAATTCACACAATATTTTGCCTAAAACTGGAAATTGACAGAAGTATTCAAAAGTCACTTCATTAATAATGTAAATTTAACTAAATATTAAGAAAAGATATTTTGTAGTTTATACAGAAAGCCCATACTACGAACAGAAGACTAAATAAGATTTTAATTTTGAATAATAATACTTTGCTAAGATCTCTGTAATGATGACCTTCAAGCCAATTACAATAAAAGACTATTAAATATATATTTAACCCCACCATATTTTTTATTTATTTTATTTTATTTTTTAGTCAATCCACTCCAAGCAAGACAATAATACCACTAAAATGCAAGGAGCTTCGAATTCATTTTTTTAGTTTGATTTTTCAAAAACCTATTTTCTCTATATTTCTGAGATGATTTATTTAAAATTTTTACACTATTTACATTGTTCGGACTATATTGTCCTCATCTTTGTTGTCATATTCACATTCAATATCTGTCTATATTTCTGGGATGAGGGATTGCAATTATTTACACTATTTAAATTTTTCGGACTGTTGTTCTCATCTTTGTAACGCTATTAACCTTCAATATCTGTGGATATTTCTGAGATGAGGGATTGTAATTATTTACACTATTTAAATTGTTCGGACTGTTGTTCTCATCTTTGTAACGCTATTAACCTTCAACATCTGTGGATATTTCTGAGATGAGGGATTGTAATTATTTACACTACTTAGAATTGTTCAGTTTGTTGTTCTCATCTTTGTAACGCTATTAACCTTCAATATCTGTGGATATTTCTGAGATGAGGATTGTAATTATTTACACACTACTTAAATTGTTCGGACTGTTGTTCTCATCTTTGTAACTATTAACCTTCAATATCTGTGGATATTTCTAAGATGAGGATTATGGTATTTACTATTTAAATTGTTCGGACTGTTGTTCTCATCTTTGTAACGCTATTAACCTTCAATATCTGTGGATATTTCTGAGATGAGGGATTATAATTATTTACACTATTGGTGTTCGGACTGTTGTCCTCATCCACATAACCTTTATTAACCTTCAATATCTGTGGATATTTCTAAGATGAAGTTGTAATTATTTACACTATTTAAATTGTTCGGACTGTTGTTCTCATCTTTGTAACGTAGTAACCTTCAATATCTGTGGATATTTCTGAGATGAGAAGTTGTATTATTTTACTATTTAAATTTGTTTGGAATATTTGTTGTCATCTTTTTGTAACGCTATTGCTTGTTAATATCTGTGGATATTTCTGAGATGAGGATTGTAATTATTTACACTATTTAAATTGTTCGGACTGTTGTTCTCATCTTTGTAACGCTATTAACCTTCAATATCTGTGGATATTTCTGAGATGAGGGATTGTAATTATTTACACTATTTAAATTGTTCAGGACTGTTCTCATCTTTGTAACGCTATTCCTTCAATATCTGTGGATATTTCATGAGATGAGGATTGTAATTATTTACACTATTTAAATTGTTCGGACTGTTGTCCTCATCTTTGTAACGCTATTAACCTTCAATATCTGTGGATATTTCTAAGATGATTACAATTATTTACACTATTTAAATTGTTCGGACTGTTGTTCTCATCTTGTAACGCTTCAATATAACCTTCAATATCTGTGGATATTTCTGAATGAGGATTGTAATTATTTACACTATTTAAATTGACTGGACTGTTGTCCTCATCTGTAACGCTATTAACCTTCAATATCTGGATATTTCTAAGATGAGGATTGTAATTATTTACACTATTTAAATTGTTCAGACTGTTGTTCTCATCTTTGTAACGCTATTAACCTTCAATATCTGTGGATATTTCTAAGATGAGGATTGTAATTATTTACACTATTTAAATTGTTCCGGACTGTTTGTTCTCATCTTTGTAACGCTGTAACCTTCAATATCTGTGGATATTTCAGATGAGGATTATGATTATTTACACTATTTAGAATTGTTCGGACTGTTGTTCTCATCTTTTGTAACGCTATTAACCTTCAATATCTGTGGATATTTCTGAGATGAGGATTGTAATTATTTTACACTATTTAAATTGTTCGGACTGTTGTTCTCATCTTTGTAACGCTATTAACACCTTCAATATCTGTGGATATTTCTAGATGAGGATTGTAATTATTTACACTATTTAAATTATTCGGACTGTTGTTCTCATCTTTGTAACGCTATTAACCTTCAATATCTGTGGATATTTCTAGATGAGGATTGTAATTGCTTACTATTTAAATTATTTCGGACTGTTGTCCTCATCTTTGTAACGCTATTAACCTTCAATATCTGTGGATATTTCTAAGATGAGGATTGTAATTATTTACCCTATTTAAATTGTTCGGACTGTTGTCCTCATCTTTGTAACGCTATTAACCTTCAATATCATGGATATTTCTAGATAGAGGATTGTAATTATTTACTATTTAAATTGTTCAGTTTAATTTGTTCTCATCTTTTTGTAACACTATTAACCTTCAATATCTGTGGATATTTCTAGGTTGAGGATTGTAATTATTTACACTATTTAAATTTTTCGGACTGTTGTTCTCATCTTTGTAACGCTATTAACCTTCAATATCTGTGGATATTTCTGAGTTGTTAGAGAGGATTGTAATTATTTACACCTGGCCCAAATTGTTCGGACTGTTGTTCTCATCTTTTCTTCAACACTATTAACACCTTCAATATCTGTGGATATTTCTGAGATGAGGATTGTAATTATTTACACTACTTAAATTGTTCGGACTGTTGTTCTCATCTTTGTAACGCTACTAACCTTCAATATCTGTGGATATTTCTAAGATGAGGATTGTAATTATTTACACTATTTAAATTGTTCGGACTGTTGTCCTCATCTTTGGCACTATAACCTTCAATATCTGTGGATATTTCTAAGATGAGGATTATGGTATCTACACTATTTAAATTGTTCGGACTGTTGTTCTCATCTTTAACGCTATTAACCTTCAATATCTGTGGATATTTCTGAGTTGAAAGTTTGTAATTATTTACACTATTTAGAGATTTTTCGGACTGTTATTACTCATCTTTGTAACGCTATTAACCTTCAATATCTGTGGATATTTCTACAGGTTGAGGATTGTAATTATTTACACTATTTAAATTGTTCGGACTGTTGTTCTCATCTTTGTAACGCTATTAACCTTTAATATCTGTGGATATTTCTAAGATGAGGATTTATGGTATTTACACTATTTAAATTGTTCGGACTGTTGTTCTGTCTTTACTTAACGCTATTAACCTTCAATATCTGTGGATATTTCTGGAGGTTGAGGATTGTAATTATTTACACTATTTAAATTTTTCGGACTGTTGTTCTCATCTTTATGTGTCATAACCTTCAATATCTGTGGATATTTCACAGGTTGAGGATTGTAATTATTTACACCTATTTAAATTGTTTCGGACTGTTGTTCTCATCTTTGTAACGCTAACCAACCTTCAATATCTGTGAATGTTTTAGAGATGAGGATTGTAATTCTTCACCTATTTAAATTGACTGGACTGTTGTTCTCATCTTTGCTGCTATTAACTACAATATCTGTGGATATTTCTAGAGATGAGGGATTGTAATTATTTACACTATTTAAATTGTTCGGACTGTTCTCATCTTTTGTAACGCTATTAACCTTCAATATCTGTGGATATTTCTAAAGATGAGGATTGCTTAATTATTTACTATTTAATTGTTGGACTGTTGTTCTCTTTTTTAATAACTCTAATAGCAACTTCAATATCTGTGGACATTTCTGAGATGAGGGATTGTAATTATTTACACTATTTAAATTGTTCGGACTGTTGTTCTCATCTTTGTAACGCTATTAACCTTCAATATCTGTGGATATTTCTGAGATGAGGGATTGTAATTATTTACACTATTTAAATTGTTCGGACTGTTGTCCTCATCTTTGTAACGCTATTAACCTTCAATATCTGTGGATATTTCTGAGATGAGGGATTGTAATTATTTACACTATTTAAATTGTTCGGACTGTTGTTCTCATCTTTGTAACGCTATTAACCTTCAATATCTGTGGATATTTCTGAGATGAGGGATTGTAATTATTTACACTATTTAAATTGTTCGGACTGTTGTTCTCATCTTTGTAACGCTATTAACCTTCAATATCTGTGGATATTTCTGAGATGAGGGATTGTAATTATTTACACTATTTAAATTGTTCGGACTGTTGTTCTCATCTTTGTAACGCTATTAACCTTCAATATCTGTGGATATTTCTAAGATGAGGGATTGTAATTATTTACACTATTTAAATTGTTCGGACTGTTGTTCTCATCTTTGTAACGCTATTAACCTTCAATATCTGTGGATATTTCTGAGATGAGGGATTGTAATTATTTACACTATTTAAATTGTTCGGACTGTTGTTCTCATCTTTGTAACGCTATTAACCTTCAATATCTGTGGATATTTCTGAGATGAGGGATTGTAATTATTTACCCTATTTAAATTGTTCGGACTGTTGTTCTCATCTTTGTAACTCTATTAACCTTCAATATCTGTGGATATTTCTGAGATGAGGGATTGTAATTATTTACACTATTTAAATTGTTCGGACTGTTGTTCTCATCTTTGTAACGCTATGAACCTTCAATATCTGTGGATATTTCTGTGATGAGGGATTGTAATTATTTACACTACTTAAATTGTTCGGACTGTTGTTCTCATCTTTGTAACGCTATTAACCTTCAATATCTGTGGATATTTCTGAGATGAGGGATTGTAATTATTTACACTATTTAAATTGTTCGGACTGTTGTTCTCATCTTTGTAACGCTATTAACCTTCAATATCTGTGGATATTTCTGAGATGAGGGATTGTAATTATTTACACTATTTAAATTGTTCGGACTGTTGTCCTCATCTTTGTAACGCTATTAACCTTCAATATCTGTGGATATTTCTAAGATGAGGGATTGTAATTATTTACACTATTTAAATTGTTCGGACTGTTGTCCTCATCTTTGTAACGCTATTAACCTTCAATATCTGTGGATATTTCTAAGATGAGGGATTGTAATTATTTACACTATTTAAATTGTTCGGACTGTTGTTCTCATCTTTGTAACGCTATTAACCTTCAATATCTGTGGATATTTCTAAGATGAGGGATTGTAATTATTTACACTATTTAAATTGTTCGGACTGTTGTTCTCATCTTTGTAACGCTATTAACCTTCAATGTCTGTGGATATTTCTGAGATGAGGGATTGTAATTATTTACACTATTTAAATTGTTCGGACTGTTGTTCTCATCTTTGTAACTCTATTAACCTTCAATATCTGTGGATATTTCTAAGATGAGGGATTGTAATTATTTACACTACTTAAATTGTTCGGACTGTTGTTCTCATCTTTGTAACGCTATTAACCTTCAATATCTGTGGATATTTCTAAGATGAGGGATTGTAATTATTTACACTATTTAAATTGTTCGGACTGTTGTTCTCATCTTTGTAACGCTATTAACCTTCAATATCTGTGGATATTTCTGAGATGAGGGATTGTAATTATTTACACTATTTAAATTGTTCGGACTGTTGTTCTCATCTTTGTAACGCTATTAACCTTCAATATCTGTGGATATTTCTAAGATGAGGGATTGTAATTATTTACACTATTTAAATTGTTCGGACTGTTGTTCTCATCTTTGTAACGCTATTAACCTTCAATATCTGTGGATATTTCTAAGATGAGGGATTGTAATTATTTACACTACTTAAATTGTTCGGACTGTTGTTCTCATCTTTGTAACGCTATTAACCTTCAATATCTGTGGATATTTCTAAGATGAGGGATTGTAATTATTTACACTATTTAAATTGTTCGGACTGTTGTTCTCATCTTTGTAACGCTATTAACCTTCAATATCTGTGGATATTTCTGAGATGAGGGATTGTAATTATTTACACTGTTACTTACTGAGCTACTAAGTCGAGATCGATTACATTGCAGATTCTCCGCTGAATTTTGTCAAGAACCCCGAGCTCAAACAACTGGACATTCTTAAAAACTAAAACTTTGAAGATGAATAAATTAGTGTGTGTTTTAAATGCTGTGTAATATGTATCTGTTACCGTAAATTATAAGTTAATTAAATTTTAAGTTTGTTTCGACTCGGTCTGGACATTGTATGTTATTAATAATTTTTTAAATACGATTTTATTTTGTCTGAAAATGATTAATTAACGGAATTCTGATAAGGTTTTTCCTATAATTTGATTATTTGAATCTTTTTAAAAAGTCTTAATTTATACATAATTTTTTAAATTATTCTTCACGAACACTACAACCTAAAATTTGAAAAAGTTTGAGATTTTCCGCAAATCAACTGCAGTGTATCGATTAAAAAATTAAGAAAGCGAGAGATTGTCAGTGGTCATAAACTTGAACTATTATAATGTACATTCTTTATTATAGAAACGAATGGAAAAACAGTGACCAGGAATTAATGGAATCACTACAAACAGAATTTAAGTAAATGCATTGTGAATGGAATGCGAATGCTTTATTAGAGAAATGAATTTTAAACAGTAAAAGTAGCAAAACTGTTTACAATTAATTCTGCATTAATTGTAAACGGTTTTGCTGCAGAATTGCATTTCAAACAATTTGTTATAGAATTGGATTTTAACTAATCTAAACTTATTTATAAATGGAACTGTGTGTGTGTGTGTGTGTGTGTGTGTGTGTGTGTGAGTGTGTGTGTGTCCGTTACCTATAGACTCCGAAACGGCTGAACCGATTTTCTTGAAAATTTACACAGTTGTACTATAAGCGTTTGCGAGTGTTCTTAGCTAGGTTTTGTGTCGAGGTATCCCGATAAATATCGATAATTGAAAAAATCGGGTTACAGAAAGAGTTGTCCGATTTTAATCAAATTTGATACACTCATAGACAAAGACATAAGAAACGATATTCAGAGGTTTCAAAGTTGCAGTTCCTACAATAATTTGTCAGCGAACACCTCCCCATAGCTAGGGTGACTTCACTCGAATCTACTGACCAATACATATGTCTCCGCCTGTCTCTCCTCAGTTCGGTTAGTTACCTATTCTTTCTATACCGTTCTCCCTCCCTCCTTTCCTGACTGCTCCCTACTAGATAACATTGCTGACGACATAGATAAGGCTATTTCCTATCACCCATTCGCCCACATATTTGTATTTGGAGACCTCAATGCCCATCACTCTGAGTAGCTTGAAAACGCCGTTACCGATCCAGCGGGCATTCACGCCATGAACTTTGCTATTTCCCAATCCCTTACGCAAGTTGTAGACTTCCCCACTCGCTTCCCAAGCACTCCCTCGGGTCATTCCTCACTACTAGATATATGTTTCACCTCTGCGCCTGACGCCTGTCAAGTCTCGCAGCTTTGCCCTCTCGGCAACTCCGACCACGCTGTAGTCTCTCTCAGTATTTCTTTCCAATCTCACTCCCCCCAGGAGTCCCCTACCTATAGGACCTCCTACCTCTACCAAAAAGCTGACTGGGATGCCTTTCGCGATTTCCTCTGCGACGTCCCTTGGGGAAAAGTGTTCCACCTATCAGTTGATGACTGTGCCTCTGAGGTCACGTCATGGGTGAAAGCTGGCATTGATGCCTTCATACCCACCAGGAAGTATTGCTTAAAACCTCATTCCTCTCCGTGGTTCTCTCCGGCCTGCTCAGCCGCCATTGCCCAGAGGAACCATTACTTCCGTCTATTCCGGAGACAGTCAAATGATCACAATAGGCGCCTGTTCATATCTGCTCGCAATGAGTGCGAGAGAACCCTAAATGACGCCAAACAGTTGTTTGCTGAGAGAATGCGACAGCACATAGCTGACCGCAAGTTCGGCTCCAAGGACTATTGGAGGATTTGTAAATGAGTGCTCAACAATAGGAAATCCTCAATACCTCCTTTAATCCATGGATTTGAGGTTCTCACTTCATCTGCGGACAAAGCCGAGTGCTTTGCCCACAGATTCTCATCCAACTCCACATTCGACTCGTCCGGAGTACACCCACCCGACTTCCCTATTAGAACTGAGGCCAAACTGCACGACGTATATATTACCCCGAGAGTAGTATCCAGAGTAATTTCAAAACTCGACCCTCATAAGGCGTGTGGAGACGATGGAATCCCGGTGATAGTCCTTAAGAGGTGTGCTCCTGAACTTTCCCCTGCTTTCTCTAAACTATTTAACTACTGCCTTTCTGCTTCCCGCTTTCCTGCATGCTGGAAGTTCTCTTCAGTCGTTCCTGTATTTAAGAATTGTGGTGAACCCTCGGACCCATCCAACTATCGCCCTATCAGTCTTCTACCGATATTCGGGAAAGTATTCGAGGCCATAATCAATGCTGAAATAGTTCATCATCTCACCGCCCACAAACTGTTCTCCGACAGGCAATATGGATTCCGCTTTGCCAGGTCCACAGCCGACCTGCTAACAACCGTAACGGAGTACATGCTACAGGCCCTTGATGAGTCTGACGAGGCTCGCGCGGTTGCTCTGGACATCTCCAAGGCTTTCGACAGGGTTTGGCACTCTGGCCTCCTATGCAAACTACGCGGTTATGGTATTACCGGTCGCCTGCTTGACCTAATCCAATCTTTCTTAAATAACCGCAAAATGAAGATCGTTCTGAATGGGCGTTCCTCTTCGTCCTACAGCACGAATACTGGTGTCCCACAGGGCTCTATCCTGGCCCGACGCTCTTCCTTATTTTCATCAACGACCTCCCAGATGAGATCAAGTCCCAAGTAGGCATCTACGCAGATGACACTACAATATACTCCCGCACCACTAAGAAACCTGTCGTGGCGGACAGACATAATCTCGCTGCTGACCTTGAACGGGATCTACATTCTGTAGTGAACTGGAGCAAGAAGTGGTTTGTCAACTTCAATTCATCTAAGACCAAGCTGTTGTCTGTCAACCATTACAGGCAACCTCTCCTGCCTCTCATAAGCATGGACCAAGCGATTCTCCCGGAGTGTAATACACTACGCCTCCTCGGACTTACTCTGTCCTCAGACCTCAAATGGAACTACTATATTGAATCCATAGCAAAATCTACTGCTAAGAAGATTGGGTCACTATGTCGATCCAAGGATGTTTTTTCCGCCTGAATCCATCCTGCATATATACAAGTCAAGCATCCGTCCGTGCATGGAGTACTGCTGCCATTTATGGTCAGGTGCCCCTGCTGTTCTCCTCAGTGTTCTTGACAGGCTCCAAAGGAGAGTCTGTAATGTGATAGGTACTGATCTGGCGGCTCGACTGCAGCCACTTCCCCATCGTCGAAATGTGGCTTCCCTTTGTCGGTTCTATAAATACTTTCATGGCTTCTGCTCAGACGAACTTAAGTCACTGATGCCTCCTCAACAGGTGTTTACTCGTGCAATCAGACTGGCAACTGGGTCCCACCCATTCACAGTCAGGTTAGCCAAATGCAGAGGACAATTCTACTCCTGCAGCTTCTTCTCTCGCACTTCCCGCCTGTGGAACTCGCTCCCGTATTCTTGCTTTCCTGACGGCTACAACCTTCAGAAATTTAAATGCAAAGTCAATACTCATCTACTAACCACTGGACTTTAGCTCTCTCCCCACCCCCGTATAACCTTCCCTTTCTCTCCACCTATGTATCTGTCATCGCACCTGCTTTCTCAGCTTTCTATTGTTCCTTTCTAACTAGTTTGTACTCCTCACTCTTTTCTAATTAATCTTTTTACATTTATGTAGCCTCGTGCACATCAGTGGCGTTTCCGCCTTGCTCGGGGTGAAATGATTAAAAAAAAAAAGTTCAAAAAATCGATAATATATATATATAAAAGGCAAGATGTTTGTGTGCGTGTCTGTTTATCTGCCTGTTTGTCTGTATTTTTTCAGCCCTTTTTTTGTTAGTTTTTGCTTTGTAGGTCTTAGTCTCAGCCATGATACCATTTACTCAGAGGACTTATTTAGCCTTCAAAATTCAGTTTTCGACGAAAAAAACTAATTTGATATCGATACCAGGAAATCAAAATTGGAATTACATCCATTCATTTTCTTTCAGTCTACGGTTTCGCTTTAACTGGAAACAACTCTTGCTTTTTAGTCTTTCGTGCCAACATCCCAAGAGACTGAACTCCAGGACCATGGATTAGTTTTAAAGCTTTCATTACACCCAAGCAACGCCGGACTATACTGCTAGTTTGTTATAAAAATGAGTTTTAAGCAATTCTCTATAGAATTAAATTTTGAGCGGTTTCCAATAGAAATTGATTTTAAGGAATTTTTTTTTTTTTACTAATGTTCACCAATATGAGGCCCAAGAGCTACTCATTGCTATTTTTTTTAATCGTGTCACCCCGAGCAAGGCGGTAACGCCACTGATGTGCAGGGGGCTACGTAATAGTGAAAAGATTGGAAAAGAGAAAGCCGGAAACCACATCCTAACAGGGAACAAGGGATGAGCCTCTTAACCTGTTCAATAGACGTGGGTATAGTGACCCGTTTACAATACAATGCCATAGTGACCCGTTTACAGTTTAGTGCTATAGTGAAATGTTTAGTGTTCATTGCTATAGTGACCCGTTTACAATACAGTTCTATAGTGGCCCGTTTACAGTTTAGTGTTCATTGCTATAGTGACCCGTTTACAGTTTAGTGCGATAGTGAAATGTTTAGTGTTCATTGCTATAGTGACCCGTTTACAATACAGTTCTATAGTGGCCCGTTTACAGTTTAGTGTTCATTGCTATAGTGACCCGTTTACAGTTTAGTGCGATAATGAAATGTTTAGTGTTCATTGCTATAGTGACCCGTTTACAATACAGTGCCATAATGACCCGTTTACAGTTTAGTGCTATAGTGAAATGTTTGCTGTTCAGAACTTTTGTCACCCGTTTACAATTCATCTCTATAAAAAGGTAACGAAAGAATTTAACGTTTTCATTTCATTATTGCTCCTCCGATTTTTTAAAATATGCGTCTCTCTCTCATACTCTCTCTCTCTCTCTCTCTCTATATATATATATATATATATATATATATATATGCACTCGTGCGCGCGATAATATCAAAAATGTATTATTATTATGACCATTAATCTAAACAAGGTTTTAATCAAGCCTATATAACACAGTTTTCGATTTATTTTCATTCGTGGTCGAGAGGTCTAAGATGTGCCAGATCACATGGTAACTTCCCCTATGTAGATAGGGGTCGCAGGTTCGAATACTGCCGAATGACACATATTTTCGTAATAAAAATTTATCGTAAATAATCAGGCCAGTAGATATAAATATATAATATTGTTTAATTAAAAACACAATATCTACTTAAATACGAATATCGATCAAAAATAATATTCAAACAAATCATTTCATATATATATATATATATATATATATATACACGAGAAATTGTAGGAGGATCTTAAATAATTAAGTAATTCATCGAGTTTTTATTAGACATCAACAGAATGCAAAAAGTACTGGACGGTCGTTTCGTCTTATATTTGGAACTCATCAGCAGTGTACATCCACTACCAGGAATTGAAACCCAGACAGTTACGTTATTGCCAACTGTACCATGGTCCCCGGTGACGAAGAGGTAACAAATTAAACTGGATATAGCGCCGCTCATTTACATATTCCGTGGTGGAATTTTGCTGTGTTCCTTTTACTTATAGGACTGTGTCTTTCAAAGCCACGACTACTATCACCAAGCCGCTCACACTGGAGCATTAGAAGCCGGTTCAAGCTGATTCAAAGAATATGTGAATGAGCGGCGCTATACCGAGTTTAATTCGTTACCTCTTCGTCACCGGTACAGTTGGTATGACGTTCGCTTAATAACGTAACTGTTTTGGTTTCAATTCCTGGTAATGGATGCGCACTGCTTATGAGTCCCAAATATAAGACGAAACGCCCGTCTAATGCTTTCTGCATTCTGTTGAGGTCTAATAAAAACTTGATGAATTACTTAATATACACCCTGACTGAGCAATCTGGAAGAATGGTAGACTTTGAAAAAACAGTAGTTACACTAGCATCTACGCATCGCTTAATCAATGATGAATTAGAGCACACTGGCTACTGGCGTATGATGCATCATACGCTAAAAGTCTGCCTCTTTCTGCCGAAAGCCCATAGCTCAGAGAGTTAGAATCGCCGATTGACGCCAATTCGGTCGGGTTTCAATTCTGGGTAAAAAAAGCAATCGGATGTCTAACCGTATTGATGAGCTGTGATACAGCGAAACCGATCTGTCTGCAGATGTATATATCCCTCCTGTTTGGCTCCTGGAGAGAGAAACAATAGTGAGGCAGCGTCAGCTCAGTTAATTTTCTCTACTAATAATTTTGAAAGTTCTTGCAGCATTTTTGCTCTTTAACTGTGCCTTATTGTTTGTTTGTTTTTGCAATAATTATGTCATCAAGTAGTGAATAACATAATATATATATATATATATATATATATATATATATATATATATTAATTATAATAAGGACTGTTGTATATATATTTGCATATATATATAATTATTTAGTGTATCGAGGTAGCAGATACTTTTCTAAACATATATTGTTAAATATAACAGATAATGTATGTCTTATGTTTAATCATGAGTCGTTCTAAACATCGTATTTTGGCTTTAATTTCAGGTGAAAATAAACAAAATTTGTCCAACATTTGGATATTTTTTATTATGGTGGTTTTGAGCTTTCCTGGTGTGACGTCATAAAACCGCATTACAAATTTACGACCTGCGTCTGCTGTTCGGTGACTGTTATTAAACCGATTCAAGGCTTAACTAAAATACTATAAACATTTCTATATAAGTCTATAATAATTCTAGTTTGTCTATGTGGAATTATAATGATAATGTCTGTTCTTAAGAGTGTGTATGTTTAGTAGACATTATGTGTGTTATCTCTGTTGGATTTAGATGATAATATCTATTCGTAAATGTGAGTTTAGCAGACATTATGTGTGGCCTCTCTTTGGAATTCAGATGATAATGTTTATTGGTAGGAGTGTTTCGAATATAACACAGTTTTCGATTTATTGTCATTCGTGGTCGAGAGGTCGAGGACGTGCCAGATCACATGGTAGCTTCCCCTATGTAGATAGGGGTCGCAGGTTCGAATACTGCCGAATGACAATTTTGTTTTCTTTATTCTCATTTTCTGATGAAGCTTTACTATAAGCGAAATACGTTAGATTGATAAACGTTTCCTATTTGTCCTTTATTCTAACATTCTCTCGGATTTCGGTTCATATTTGAACAGGTCTGGGTTAATTCTTGCGGAATCTGTAGCATATGCTATAAAGAAACCCAAATCTTTTTTTAAAAAATACGCAAGAAAGTACCTGTCAATACTGGAAAGAGCGATAACAGTCAGCGGATTTAGGAAACAGGTTTCTTAAAAAAATGTTTTCATCAAAAAAGTCTCATAAATTTCAACCGGCAGTAGCACTGGCTGCTCAGTCAATGAATACCAAAAGTTTCCTTGTAAAGAAACAGCTATTATTATCATTAACATTACTATTTTTCTTCTATGTCTCTTCAGGACGTGGGCAATCATGGCTCTCCACAACTTATCTCAAAAATTCTTTCTCTGTCTTCCATTTACACAAGATTATCGGATAGGTTATGCGTGTCCCACTTGCCTTCTTTATGTTATGCCAGAATTAAATTTTCTAAGCCCTGGAAATTTCAACTACAAATATCCTTTTTGTTTCCATTTTCTCTAAAACTTTATTATTACTCACATGTATATTGTTTCAAGTCTCTACTTCACCTGTGAGTTGAAACAAAAAATAACCGCAAAACTGTGTTGCCAAAAATTACTGTAAATTTCCTTCTTGCTTCAACTCAAACCCCTGAAGATGATCTCGGAAGGAGATTGAAAGTACTTGGGAACATCGAGAAATGACTAATAAAATCATCTGTCAACTTTACAGCTCATTTCTTACATCTTTCAATGATAATATGCGAAAGATTATTATGAGTATGAGCGGATTTTATTAAAAATAAGCAGACACAATGTCTGGAATATATTTAATCTGAAACACACACACACACACATATATATATATATATATATATATATAGGAAATAAGCTGTCACACTTTGCTACTCGGGTTTCAACCGTGAGGTATCTTCAGGCAGATGTTAAGAAGAACAGCGAAAACACCACTCTAAATATATACAAACCCCGGAAGTAGAAAGGTAAAAGGAGGAGGGTAGTAGGAAGCGAAAACCTACTTCGTCTTCTTCTACGGAATATATATATATATACACACACACGCACACACAAGCACACAATGTCTGTGTGGTGGGGAGAGGTTCATCTGGGTTCGTAAATACCCAAGAGATCCTTTTTAAAATGCCAACATTTAACCATAACTTCCGTTCTTTCATTCAGTAAAACACCCTCTGTTCTTATAGGTCACAATAGCCAATTTGTCTTCCTGGTACTGCCTACAACAGTTACCACGATTCTTGCCAGCTTAACTCTCTATATGCTCTACCTCACAAATATTGCCATATTGTTCTTTAAAGATTGTTGTGTATTTATTTGTGTGTGGGTATATATATATATATATATATATATATATATATATATATATAATGGTCTTTATTATAATAGAAATGATTCTTATAATTCACTATTTTTAAAACAAAAAAGATCACCGAGAGATTTGAGGAAAATAATGGTGTCAAGACAAAAAGTGTCTTTTTTGGCGCACATTTTTATGACTTTTCCGCTATTCAATACTCGTTGGAAAGGCATGAATCTGACGGAAAAAGAAAGCGAAAATTTTGTCACATATGCTAGAAGCGTGAAATATTCAGATTAAACGAACTGGCTTCGGATATATTTAAAGGGTTACTTTTTGTACAGGGGTTAACGGTGAGAAAATACGTAGAAATACAGGCGAAAATTCTAATGAAACTTGAACACAATAATAAACTTACACTACAGGAAAAAATGTGCACACATACAGACAAACTTTGCCAAAATTTGAATTCAGTATTGTTTTTTTCCTAGACTGGTTTCTGACCAAAGCTAGAGATCCCAGTCTGCCTTGCCATTAACCCCGAGGGCCTTGTTTCAGCAGATGGACAGTGTTGAGATGCTTCCACATTCACCATTCAGTCCCGATGCTGCTCCGAGAGACTATGGTCTATTTCGTTCACTGGTACACTTCCTCCGCGATCAACGATTCAACACTTTTGATGAAGTGAAGGAAGCTTATTTACAGTTTTTTATTCAAAGCCAGCGGACTAATATCTGGAACAGATTCAAATGTTGACTGATTGTTTGTGGAAGATCGTCGAGAATGATGGACTTTTTTCAGAATAAACGTTGGTGTTGCTCCATAAAGTTTTATTGTTTTCTTTCCATTTCCGTCTCCTAGAGTGGTTTCCAACTAAAGCTAGAAATCCCAGTCTACCTTGCTATTGAGCTCCAGTCGAAAGTCTGAATGTGAAGATAATGGTCTCAGCTTGAATTTGAACTCAGTATGCCCGTTTCAATACCTGTACCAATAACTATTACGCTACTTACACAACTACACTAAATAAATGTGCACAATAACATTCATTTAGACATTTTGATTTTTAAAACGGTTTTTAATATTCTCTCCCCACTCTCTCTCTCTCTCTCTATCTCTCTCTCTCTCTCAGTGACATGTTTTTTTCTTTTACCTACAAACTGTGTTGTCCTTTGAGAATGATAGTAGAGCGGTTTCCTTTTACTTGCTCTATTGTTCTTCAGTTAAATTGGTTGCCAACCAAAACTAGGAAGCTCCGTCTACCCTGCAATTATTTTCGAGCTTTCCAAAGGTTTTTGTGTCAAACTAAATTTCATAAGAAACAAAAGAGTACTGAACTGCTACATAACAACAGTCTTCCTACAGGAAGTGATGGATGAATTGTCAACTAAATTACGCAAAAATGAAAATGACATTGAAATCTCATTTTAACGAATATCTTTAACAAAATTACACAAAAATATCTTGAAATACTAAAAAGTAAATTTATTCAATAAAATCTCCATTTGCTTAAGCCAGGGCCTCCAGAATACTTCGGAATCTTCTGCGTCTCTTCTGAACGGTCTCCTTGTTTAATTGGTGAATGCTGACATAATCTTTGCCTTCAGTCCATCTTTGGTGTTACAAGGTGTTTTGTTGGTCTCTCACTCAACTGTGATCCACGCATAATAATCAAGGAATATACAGTATGAGGATTTAGGTGGCTAGATGTAAGAGATGATGTCACAAATTGTCTGACAGCTATATCTGGGTTCTACTGGTAACCTGGTACTGCGTCCTGTTGCCTGACATAGTCTTCCAGAAGCCACCTTTTTGACTGAGGGTAACACTACCTTCTCGAGGCTATTGATGTAGGTTTTTAAATTGAGTTTGAGGCCTTGCAGGACGATAAATAGAGGCATAACACCACCATTACTAATGATCACTCAAAGCACAATGATATTGACTTTATATATCATCAAACTCTTTCCGAATTCTCTGCACAGTCCTCAGATTGACACACAAACATTCTGAGTTAGAGGGCCATTTGTAAAGGGGTGATGTGGTGAAAGAAATTGTCTGACATCCATGACTTACTCCTTCTGCTTGTGTGGCATGGTGTAAAGCCCGGTTGCCAGACGTAGCTTCTTCCAGCAACCAACCTCTTGTCCCAGGGCAGCAACACCGCTTCAAGGGACTTGATGCTTGTTTCCATGTTGAGTCTGACAGGATGATACCCAGAAGATGTGTGCTGAGTATCTACAACACAATATCAATTCTAAGAGATATTAATACAAATAAGACAAACACCAGAAGACAAAACAAATAGTAAAAGAGAGAAGAGGTTAAGTTGTTTGAGTTGCAGAGAGCACAATCCGATAGCAGTTGTCAATGACACACCGAATTTTAATAGCTGACTGCTATTAATCTTTATTTTTATAGCTACCTTGGTCTACAGACCATTCCATTCTTGAGAGTGCTAGAGGGGTGTTAGCTGCTCTACAACAGAATAGCAAGAGCAACCAACCAGATATGGCAACCGTATTCAATGAACAGATGAATGGTAGATTTACAAATGAACAAGATGGATTATAATGAGAAAAATTTTAAACATTGAAAAATATTCAGGAAAATAAAATTGAACATTCTCCACCTAAAGAGCTGTGGATTACAGCCACTATATGTTGACACACCGGTTTCTGTATGATCCTCAAAGTTAAGCAACATCAAACCTGGTCAGTATCTAGATAGGTGACCACTTGGGAATAGCAGAAACTAAAAAAATATTTTGTAGCTTTAAATAACCTACAAAGAGCTGATAAGCCATAGAAAATGAATGAAGCAATCAAATGTTGGTTAGTTACACAAACATGTCTTTTAGGTTTATTTACATTCTCCGGAATCACCCGTGCACACAAAGTGAAGGATCAGTTTATATATTGATTGTAATTTAGAATTGATCCCCCACTTTATATACACATAATTTCTTGTCGGTTGATAAGCCATATAAAATGAATTAATTGAATACTGATTAGCTACACAGGCATGTCTTTTAAATTTTATTTACATTCTCTGGAGTTTGAGTTTTGTTTAACAGCATATCAACACCTCTGTGGGTTATTTAATGCCAAAAAAGTGGGGGTTTAAGGTTTTTTTTTAATGTTCAGTTATAGTGAGAAGGTTGATTTAGTCAGATTTTGATGAAAGTTTTTTTTTAATTTTTTTACTTTAGAAAACTGAAGATGTCTTCTACTTTTGTATTCAACAAATGTATTGCTGATTATAATTTGTTTCCTTCAAAAATGTATATTTTCTATAAAAGTCTATTTTTATACTTTCATAGTTTTTTGATCCCAGTTTGTAGGTTAACTATTTGCCCATAACAGGTGCTACCACTCCTGGTCAGGGTGGACCTGGGAACAACAGCAATTAAGAGGTGGTTCCATACTCCTTACAACCTTTCAATCAGAGGCCTTGCTGCTGGATGCAGTTTACTGTCATGCCCAGGACCAACATTCTCTGGAATATAAATGTATAGAATCCACCTTGCCCACAAAGTGAGGGATCAGTTTATATATTTATTATAATATAGAATTGATCCCTCACTTTATATGCATATTATGATTTCTTGTTTGTTCATCAAATTCTGATTAGGTATTAATGTACAACTTTTCTTCTCCTACTAGCTGTAGGCTAATTAGTAAAACTTGTATTACTAAATCATTATTTTCTAAAATAAAAAAAATAAAAAATTTTATAATCTAAAAATATTTCCTGGCTTTAAATAACCTGTAAAGAGTTGATGAGCCATAAAAAAACGAATTGATCAATCAATAAAAGAGTAGCTGAGTAAAAAATACTTCCTAGTCATGCTGTAATATCAGGCTACAGTAGTGGTGAACATGCAACTTATAGGCTTAAGGGAGATAACTCATGACTACCAAAAGAGACTTTACACAAGGAATAAGAATAATATAGCCCAGTGATTGTAATAAAGGGTTCAGTTCAAAATTCCTAACACTTGAAGAAGGCCAGAGTGTACAAAGGCTGAAATGTCGTACAAATGGCAACAAAGACAAGGACAATAGCCCGAATAATGTAAATTGTGTAAGTAAAGAGTTGCTTGGAAATTAAAAAAATAAATAATATTGAAAACATAAAATATTAAATCTTGATTTTTAAAAAAATGAGGTCAATTCTAATCAGATACCTCTACAGATTTGCAAAAAAATTTAGTATAACCACTATGGAAAAATGCCCCAAAATTAATTAAAACAAATTTTTCTTGCCAAAATCTTTGTTATTATTAAAAGGAATGGCCAAGGGATTTTTTTATTATTAAGATATATTTTTCATCATTTTAAAACATTAATAATTTTGTTTAAAAATCTTGTTTTTTTTGTGTCAGCTATGAGAGGGAGAGACAAGTATTAGTATAGGAAATTTTCGCACTCATTTTGAACTGAAAAACTTATTGATTTAGAGATTCATACAAAAATCAAATCATTGTAGAATTTTAATCAATTTACTTTTAGAAACTTTTCTTTTTTTAAAAAAAACTCTTTCTTTTATATCTTTTATCTCCAGTTTATTTAATTTTATAAAATTTTGAGAAATTAATTTTTGTACCACATAATGCTTATGTTAGTTATATGCAGATGTCCTCGGAGAATTTAAGTCACCAATTTTTGTTTTTTTTTTTGGAAAAGAGGATCCCTAGTTACAGAAAATCTGCTCTGAATTATAGAAAAAAGAATGAAATAAAACTAAGACATTATTTAATTAAAAAACCTTATAATTAAAGAATTAAAAAATTAAAGCTTATAATTAAAAATGCTTATAATTGCTTTTATAAATCAGACATCTTATGGACATTATATCTTAAGAAAAAATTTTTTTGATGATTTACAAATTTTTACAAGAATTGTTTTCCTTTTTTATTTTAATTAGAATAATTTATAAAGTTTTAAATCTTTTAAATTTCTATATTAATTGGTATTGGTTATCTGATATTGCTATTAAGTACAGTTAAGTGCCATACGTGATACATGCTTTGGTGACCACATCTTGAAAGAGACATGACTGACTGGGCAGAAGATTTTTTCACAGTAGGTTGCCATTACTTTCTGTGGTAGACTGGTTGCCGACCAAGGCTATTGAACCCAATCTGTCCTATTATTTAACCCATAACTGGAAGGAAGAGAGAGATTAATACCTTTTCCAAGGGTATTTGTACATAAGTGAATGAAAGGAATTCAACTGAATTTTGAACTCGGCTCCCCAATTTGTCATTCCGAGTCGATATCCATTGCACCACAATGCACATTAAGTACAAGGTAACCAAAAAGGTCCTGTCAGTTTTTAAAGGAAAAAAAGAAAATGCTTCAAAGCATGTGTAATTTATATTTAGTCTTCAAAGTAATCACCATCGGCATCCAGCACCTTCTGCCAATGTGTCTCCTGCTGTTTCATTCCCTTGTGGTAGAACTCGGGGGGTTTGACGCAAAGAAGTCCGTGGAGGTTTTGCGCATGTCTGCTTCATTGGTGAAGGATTTCCCATGAAGATGATTATCCAGGGAGTGGAAGAGGTGGTAATCGGATGGCGCAAGGTCAGGTGAATAAGGTGGATGACACAAAGTCTCCCACCCAAGTCGCTGCATGATATTCCTGGCCACTCATGCGACATGCGGCCTGGTGTTGTCAGGGAGGAAAAGTACACCTTTGCGATTCACTAGTGCTGGCTCCCTCTGGCATAATGCCTGTTGCACACATTTCAATTGCTGCGAGTATAGGTCTCCAGTGACCATTTGGCCCGTTGGTAGCAGCTCATAATAAGCCATTTGATGACCTGTCCACCAAAGCATAATCTTACGTGTGTGCATAGGCAGTCTCGAGATGTGAGGAACATCATTCTGAGGAGACAACCAATGTCTGGAATGCTTGGGAGTTTCATACAGAACCCACTTTTCATCACTGGTAAGCACTCGATTGAATAAGGATGTGGTACAGTGGCGAGAAAGCAGCAATATGTAGACTACCACTTGTTGTTCCTTTGTGAATCTTCAACAGCGTTTGCAGAACCCACTTGCTCAGTTTGTATGTCTTACCTAGGCAGTACAGCTGAAGTCTAACTGTTTCACTGGAAATGTTGAACTGTTTTACAAGTTCACCACATGTTAGACTACTGTCCTCTTCAATG
Organism: Ascarosepion bandense; assembly: GCA_037127315.1. Lineage (NCBI taxonomy): Eukaryota > Metazoa > Mollusca > Cephalopoda > Sepiida > Sepiidae > Ascarosepion > Ascarosepion bandense. The sequence goes on from JBBBDQ010001490.1 coordinate 778,741, forward strand.
GCTGCCTTCCAAACTCCATCATTCAAGACCTGGGTTCATCCACTGCAGGCTCAACATCGAGAGATAAATCTCCTGACTTGAATTTTTGAAACCAATGCCTTGCTGTATGTTCATTCACATTTCTATCCCCAAATACTTAACATATGCAGCAACTTGATGTAACTTCTGATAAGCCCACTTTGAAGTCGTAAAGTAAACAGCTTCAAAAGAGATCTCTAGACACTTCCATCCTTCTCACGGCTGTCCAGCTTATAACTGATGGTCAGGCACAGTGCGTGTGTTTTTTGTGACATCTGACGTTCCTACTTCTGGCTGTTTGAATTTGAAAACAATTGCTACACACATTTCGTATATATTTCAACTTCATTCAATGACTAATCGAAAAACGGACAGAACTTTTTACCTTGTAAAAACTATATTTAATAGTCATAAATGCAAGAGTTTTCTACAGTTCAGTGACACGCAATATTTTAAAAAGAATTTTGAATTCTTTTGTGGGTGAATAGACATACCGATTTTTGCAAATCTGGAATCCATACACAGCATTATTAAAAAATATAAGCAATAACTATAGTACATTTAAATCTAAAGTATCTAAAATTCAATACAGAGAATATATTTGTAATTTTTTAAAGTTACTAAGTCATTAAAAATTATATAAAAAAAGGTGCTCACATTATATTTCTCAAGTAATTTTTACAGATATGTCCCTCCTAGAAAAAAATTACATAAATTTTCAGCTGTCAGTCAAGTTGTCTACACTTAAAATAAACACTTTTAACCCTGTTAAAAATGGCATTTTTGTAATATCTTAAACTAAATGTAATACTTGTTTCAAGTCAGATTAATTAAACCTTAAATCAGCTAATATCTCTCAAATAAAGTTTCTGTATAGTATATTTTATTTTTGAATTTTTTTTTAATAAAGAAAACTAAATTGTGCTGAAAGATAGGTAAAAATGGTGCTAAAATCAGAAATTAAAAAAATTCTTCCAATCAATTTAAATTTGTTTTAAAAAAGAGCAAAGTAGTAAGAAATGGCTCGTTAAATTTAATGCTTCCAAAATGAAGCTGCTATCTAATAACCACCACAGACAATCATTTTTCCCCACCATTAATATGGATCAGGCTTTTCTCCCTGAAAGTAAAACGCTGTGTCTCCTAGGATTAACTCTCACATCAGACTTCAAGTGGAATAACTATATAGAATCCATAGCTAAATCTGCTGCTAAGAAAGTCGCTTCTCTGTGTAGGGCCAGGAAGTTTTTCCCATCCAAAACAATCCTGCACATATACAAATCTACCATCCGCTCGTGCATTGAATATTGCTGCCATATCTGGTCGGGTGATCCTGCTATCCACTTAGGTGTCCTCGACATAATCCAACAGAGAATCTGTAATGTGATCAATCTTGACTTGGCAGCTCAGATACGGTCACTTTCTCACCGGCACAATGTAGCTTCCCTGTGTCTCTTCTACAAATACTTTCATGGCTTCTGTTCTGATGAACTTAGCTTACTGGTACTCCCCATATATGAATTTCCTCAAACCACAAGATTAGCAACTAGGTCCCACCCTTTAACTGTGAAACCAATAAATTGTAAACGCAAATTCTACTCCAACAGCTTCTTTTCTCGCACTTTCCATCTGTGGAATTCCCTTCCACATACTTGATTTCTTGACAGCTATAATCTCCAAGAATTTAAATGTAAAGTCAATAGTCATCTCCTGTCTCACTAACTAACATCCTCTCTCTCATACTTTTTCTTCTTCCACCCCACTCTCATCAGTTTTCTCTTCCTTCTCCTACTCTCTTCTTGACACCTCCTGCAACCTCTCATTCCTTCTCATAACATTCCTCCTATGTAACCCCCTGCACAACAGTGGCAATAAAATGCCTTGCTTGGAGCAACATGATTATAAAAAAAAAAATTTGCTTATTGGAAATATTAAATTTAATCTATTAGCTTGAAATTAAAACTAAAATAAAAGCTTCAAGAAAGTTTTTTATTTTAAAAAAATTATTCTAAGCTTTAGTTATGTTATTTTGGAAGTACCGAATTTTAAATGTTGAAAGAATTCTTACCAGATATTAGAAAACACTGGTCTACAAAATAAAAAATTCATATTTATTTTAACTATTTTCTGACAATTTTTTTTTTGTTTTTTGTCATTTCTTATATCCGTTTGTTGTAAGCAAATAACTGATATAATTTGCGAGTGAAATCAGCCTTCTACAATTACCGACCTCAGCTCACACACAACTCGACCTTGACTTCCACTCTATCACCTTACAATACACTGATTGGATGAAATTTTAACATTTCAAATGCTTTGTCATCAACTATCATTGGCTCATATGCATAACTTAGACAAAGTACATCTCTATTTGTTCACCTGGCTATTTTTTTTTTTTCATATCCACCCAGGTTTCCCCTCTCCATGAATGTTGACCTCTGTTTGCTAATTCAAGTTCGGTCACTTCTTCAACACTGTGAATATGGGGAACACCATTTCCAGTAAATTTGGGAAATTTACAACTAAAAAATATTTTGCACATGTTTCCTATCATCAAGGTATTTTTACTTTTCATTTGGTTTTTGGGGGTTTTCTTTTCTTTTTTTTTCTTTCTATCTTTTTTGTTTTCTTTTCTTTTTTTCTTGTTTTTTTTTTCTTTTGTTCTTGTTTTTATTTTACATGTTTTTTTTTGTTTGTACATTTTCTTTTTTCCTTGTTTTTCTTTTCTTATTATTTTCTCCTTGCTTTTTATTTTTTCCTTTTTTCTTGTTTCCATTTCTTTCTCATTTTTTTCCATGATTTTTCTTTATTTTTTCATTTTCTCTTTATTTTTTTATTTTTTTAGATTAATTTTTTATTTTTATTTTCACTTTTTTCCTTGATTTTTCTTTTCTTTTTTCATTTCTTTTCCTTGTTTTTTCTTTCTTTTTTCATTTTTTACTTGTTTTTTTCTTTTAATACTGCAGACACTTTCTTTCCTTAATTCTTTCAACTTAAAATATTTGTTTTTTAAGAATCACTCTGAAAAACATTTTATTTACATTTCATAGCATGTAAGACATCTCCACACAAGTGCAGCCTTTTTTTCGTTGTTTTGTTTTGTTTTTTCTTGTAATTATTTCAATATATCTTCTAGATCTCATATATTAAATTGACATATTGGATCAGCTAATGTTTACCCAGATGCCATAAACTACTTGTGCCTAGCCTAAATCCATAATATAATACGAAATATCATATAATGGGTAAACAGTAAGACTGGAGGTCAAATACAGTTTTGTGCACAATTCTGTTACATTTTTCAACTCCTCTCTAAAGGAAATATTTTTTCTATCTTTAACATCAAAATATAAGTAAATAAAAAATATTGAAATAATTATAACAACAACAACAACAACAATAATAATAATAATAGGTTTTGCTGGAAGTGGTTCTGATAGACACATTGAAGGGATCTCTGGCAGCTCATGTCTAAAAGAAATACAAAAAATGTTCTTACAAGCACAGCACACACCCAAAAATGGGCCTTACGTATGTAAAATGTATATGTGTTTGAATGTTTTGGGTTTTTTACAGAAATGTGCAGGAGAAAATATAATGATATAACAACAGAAGTCAAAGGTCATTCTGGTAGTAGTGGTTGTGTTAATGATGATTTCATTATAAGCTTAGATTAGTTTTAAATCAGGTAGTACAAATTTGACGAAATGTACATATATCAGTCATATACATATATATTTTA
>JBBBDQ010001490.1:787500-832500 GCA_037127315.1 Ascarosepion bandense
GACAACTCGACCCTATTCTGTTTGTGCTCTGCAGTAAGCATTTTTGGCACCCACCAGCAGCTGACCTTCAAGTAGGCAAGGTCATCATGGACAATTTTGTGTGTTGTCCCAACAGATAGGCTCAACGTCCTTACAATGTCATCCACTGTCACCCTTCTGTCAGACTGAATGAGGTCATTGACTGATTCGATCACCTCAGGAGACCTCATTTCTGTAGATCACCCAGGCCTGTCTTTATCCTCAACACTTCTCTGTCATTCTTTAAACAATTTAGCCCATTTGTAGACATTTTTTGGCTGAAACATGTGGCACCATACACAGTTGACATTCTCCTATGAATTTCAACTGGTTTGCACCCTTCATCAACCAAAACCTTGATAACTGACCTATGTTCAATCCTGGAGCATGCTTCTTAGTCGCCATCTTTGTTAATCTCCAAAATTCTCAAAGTTTTTTTCAATCTGCAAAAAAAATTAAATCCCTTTGAAAAAAAGTAAAGAAAAAAATGTTTTTAAAAAACTAAGCTTCTATCTGTATTAGAACTCCTTATACCAAAAAATTCATCTTATTTATTGAATGACCCTTGTATTTATTTATTTATCTGTAATTTCAAATAAAACTTAGTGGGGAAATAGCCATTTTCAACATGTCATTTAAGACATGCATTCTTCAACCCCTTATAAACAGAGAATGTGGAAAAATTCTAAGCCCAGAGTTTAGCTTAGGTAAAAGAAGGAGTTGGGAGATATTAGTTTAATTAGGTTAGGGCTAGGGGAAAAATTTAGTAGTAATTCCTCTTTGGTAGTGGCAGGTATGTAGCTTGACCCTTGAGTTAGTAGTGGTAGATAGTGGGGAAGTAACTGCTTGGCCAAATTTTAAAAAAACCTTAATGTCACTATTTGAAAGAATAGTATAATTATTGCAATTTGTAATTATTTACAAATAAATAAATAAATAAATAAATAACTGCTTTGTAAATTATATTATTTTACATTGAGTTCTCAATTGGATCAGTTTTAATATTTTAACGATATTACTAGGATCCTCCCGGATTAATTACCAAACTTATCCTGGATTATTTACCAATCCTACCCTGGATTTTTACCGCCTATATATGTATACAAAGAGAGAGAGAGAAAAGAAAACTCAACACATAATTGAATGGTCATAAATCCAGAATTTATTTCAGCAGTTGTAAAAATACAAGCTGCTTCATCAGACGATTTTTCAGGTCTAATGAAGCAGCTTGTATTTTTACAACTGCCAAATGGCAGTGAATGTTGCACAATATCTTCGAAGATGAAGGAAAAACTTGAAGCAGCTGAAATGCGGTTCTACAGAAGGATACTGCGCATATCATGGATCAAGCATGTGAGCAATGACGAGGTTTTGGAGACGAAAAGGAAATTAATACTGAGCATCAGGAAGAGACAACTAAAGTTCCTGGGACATGCAATGAGGAAGGAGGGCTTGGAGAACCTGTTACTAACAGGCCAGATAGAGAGAAAAAGAGACAGAGGAAACAGCGGATAGCATATTTGAAGGACCTAATCAGGTGGATGTGAGAACAAGGGTTGCATGGTGCAACAGGAGAAAGCATACTAAGAGCCACCAGGGACAGGGAGATGTGGAAGGCCATGATCACTTACGTCCTGAAAGGACATGGCACATAAAAGAAGAAGAAGAATTATGTGTTGAGTTTTCTTCTCAGTATTTTATATTGCTCTGGATAATTAGAGTACAAACGATTGTGGATTCGAACATGATTATATGTAGCTTTTTCATAATGTTGTTTGTTAATAATGTTTCATAATGTTTCATAATGTTGTTTGTTAATACAGTGCTCATTATTATTTATTATTGATTACTTATTATTTCTTGTTGATTGTCATCATTACATATACTTTTGTTTATGTACACACTCATCATATATTACTTTGTTATTATTTACTTGATTTGTTTATTCTTTTTTATTTTTTTGTTATTTGTTTATTTGTTAGTTTTGTGGGTTAGTTATCTTATTTATTAAGTTCAAAGTATTGTCTTTCACTAAAGTATATTACAATATCTGCATCATTATAGTTGTGTTTTCCATTATGGTATTTTTACAAAGTATTTTTTTTAGTTTTTGTTCTTATTTACATATGCTCTATCCTTGATATTGGGCACTTTCAGTGACATAAATACCAATTTAAATAATGCATACCTCAAAACTATATTTTTAATATATATATCCTATCTATTATAATAAAAACCATTCTATATATATATATATATATATATATATATATATATATATATATAACCCGTTTTTCAATGTTTTTTTTTAAATACCATCATTATGGGTGATAATAAAAATATTTTTATCTATTTATAACAGTAATTAGGTTTTGTACCACCAATCATATTTTCATATATATATATATATATGTGTGTGTGTATATACAGATGAAGAGAACCAATCCAGAGTTTGCTAGCATTTAATTTACTTTTTAAAAAAGTACTTAATACAACTATGATCATAGAGCGTGTATATATATATATATATATATATATATGCAAATGAATAAGGAACCAAGAAAATATTTACAACATTCAAGACATTAATTTAAAACAGTGCTCAATATAGAAATAGAGCAATGAATGTTTATTATAAATTATAGTTTAGAATATGTAGAAACTACAGTCTACTACAAAATTGTACATTTTGTTTTGACATTAAAAGAAAAATCTTTCAATGTTCTTTCAATGTCGAAACAAAATGAACACTTTTGTAGTAGATTGTAGTTTGGACATGTTCTAAAGTATAATTTATGATATATATATATATATATATATATATATATATATCCTGTCACATACATAAAGAGAGAAACAATATTGAGTCATCATTGGCTCATTTTATTAGAGAGACAATAGTGAGGCAGCATTTGCTTAGTTCATTCTCTTTACTACCAGTAATTAAAGCTAATGACGCGTGTTCCCTCTTTAACAATGCATTATTTTTTTTCAATAATAATGTGATTGAATAATGAAGAATATATATATATATATATATATATATATATATATATATATATGTGTGTGTGTGCGCGTCTGTATGTGTGTTGTGATGCAGTAGATATCAGCACAGAACAAGAAATTGGAGAGTCGTGTTTGAATTCAAGTTGAATTCGTTGCATCCACATATGCACTAATATCCTTGGAAAAGGTATTAATTCATCTTTTCACCCTCCAGTTATGGGTTAAATAGCTGGATAGATTGGGTTCTATAAACTTGGTTAGCAGCCAGTCTACCACAGAAAAGCGATGGTAACCTACTACAGGAAAATATTCTGCCCATTCAGTCATGTCTCTTTTGAGACATGATCGCCCAAGTGTGTATCACTTATGGCTCTTAACTGACAGATATACATATATATATATATCCTCTCTTTTATAATGAAGTTTGTTGTGTATTTATTTGTGTGTAAATATAGAACTTGAGTATTGCTTTAAAAGTCAGTCAGTCAGTTAAGTGCCATAAATGATATACGCTTGGGTGATCATGTCTCGAAAGAGACATGACTGACTGGGTAGAAGATTATTCCGCAGTAGGTTGCCATTGTTTTTTGTGGTAGACTGGTTGCCGACCAAGGCTATAGAACCCAATCTGTCCTGTTATTTTACCCATAACTGGAAGGAATAGACAGATTAATACCTTTCCCAAGGGTATTTGCGCATAAGTGAATTCAGCTGGAATTCAAGCTCGGCTCCCCGATTTCTCATTCCGAGCCGATATCCAATGCACCACATCGCTTTAAAAGTAATAATCTTTATATTACTGAGCATAATGAGGATAAAATTTAAAACAGAAAACAACCATTTCATCAAAGTTTTAATTGGGAGAACTTACAGTAAAATATAATAGGTGTGAGAAATGAATTAGTCAATGATGGGAAAGGGGAATGAACTACTAGAGACTGATCATAGCAATGCCCAGCAAAAACTCTTGCTGTTTACACAGCGAGGGTCTGCAAGACCTGATGTAAACAGACTCCAGCACTTTCAAATAGAAAAGTGAATGTGAAATGGCCAATACAGAAATCCAATCCACATTAAACTCAATGGCACACTTTCTATTTTTTTATAACATATTCCCAAATTGAGGAACAATAAGTGTTACGGATAAGTTTATTTTCTTGCCAGGTATGGATCCTGATTTTTAGTGGAATATACTGTTTCATTCTAGTATCAAGCCATTAAGTGTTACTCCCTGTGTAACTAACACCGCAGGAACAATAATATTTATAAACTACAGAATTTATTTGATGAAGGGGGAGAACGTCCTTACAACTTGGATCTAGAACAGATCTAGTATCAAATGCAATTATGCTCTTTAATATAAAAATTATTACTTTTAAAACAACATATATATATATATATATATATATATATGTGTGTGTGTGTGTATATATATATATATATTTAAACAAATTATTATAGGTATAAATTTTATAATGGCAACAAATAAATTCAATTTCATACTTACAGACATTTATAGATGGTAGATGTTATAAGAAATATGAAAAAAGACCAACTGGTTTCAATCCCTATTCATTATCAGGGTCGACTGGGATTTTTTTTAATTCAATTTTCCAACATTTAAAATACAAAAAGATGAAAATGAATCATGACATACTAGTGGGGAAGAAAAAAAATTTATGGGGTAGGGATAGGCAGGTATATATATATGCATATATACCCCTTTTGTCATGCTCGGTGAGGGAGGTCAAATTATTTTGTTTTTTTTTCTTATGTCTTAATGTAAGATATGAAATAGTGAGCACATAAATATATATTGTTGTCATTTTAAATGGCATATTGATATAAATATTTTACTGTCATTTTTGACAGCACAGATATATATGCAATTTGTTGTATATATTATAATATTTATATATTATATATGTGCGGTACTTATTTGAAAGTGCTCAATATCAGTGATAGAGCTGACACCAACCAAATGCGCATGTATATGCGCAACGGCACACATATACATATAATTGCCAACCCCTATACAGTTCACATATAATTATGTTTGTGTGAGCCCCGGTGGACAGGCGTGCGTGTGTGTGTCTTTGCGCATGTCAATGGGAGTACAAGTGTGTATATATGTCTGCATTTATCATGACGACAAATTTGCCTCCCAATTTTCCTCCCACTTCCACAAAAATACATCAATATATGCAAATCCTACATATAGCCATTTTTTTTTTAATTAATCAGTTTGTCTGACGATCACAAGAGCGTCAAACCCAGGGTCACAAACTCACACCCATCTATATATATATATATATATATATATATATATATATATACTTGGGCAACAACCTTTCAAACATCTTTCATTGAATACAGCCAACAAGGAAAATTTAATTAGTATTTTATTAAGTTTTTTCAGCATCGTAATATTTTTCAGTTTTATTGGCAATAAGGAATTTAAAAATCATGTGTAATTTTTATTATCCCAAGTACTTTCAGACACTTCTATAGCCATTTTCAAGGGTGTTTATGTCCCTGCTGTTTTTATTTTTTATGTAGTGATTTATTTTGTTTTGTTTTTTGAAAAAAGAACATTCCTTCTAAGCTGGTTGTTCTTGATGGAAATCATGCAAGCATCTTTCTATTTAAAGCTTTAAATATTCCATTTCCATTATTAAATATTATAAGGTTGATGGTAGGTAAGAAATGTTTGATATATAGTGCCTCTCTAATAGCAAGATATTTTTGATATTGTGATTTATATAGAATTCTTATGTTTTCAATCAGAATTTCTCTTAATATACAGGGTGTCCATAAAGTTTGTGTGCACTTTAAAAATTTATAACTTTATTTGTAATTCCGATTGAAATAATTTGTAAAAAGGATTAGAAAGAATCTTGCACTTGCTGTAAAAGATTTTTCTATGGATGTAACTCTTTTGTCACTGATACATGGCCCCTTCCAGACAGTGGCTTATCATGGACAGAGCCTGTCTCTTTAAATTTTTTCATCCATTTAGCAATAGTGTTCCTATGAGGTGGTTCTTTATTGTATCCAATTCTAAACTTCCTTTGTACAGCAATAGTAGATTTCAGTTCAGCTAACTAAAGGACACAGTTTACTTTTTCTTCAGTTGAAGCAATGGATCAAATTGATTCTGAAAAAAAGAAAATATTTTTTTACTTATCTAAAAATTGTTGCAAATTTTGTGGTAAAGAATTATTTAATAACTACACTTTAAACTAGATACATTAAATTTTATAACATTTTTTACAGATTATTTCTATCACAAATATAAATAAAGTTATACATTTTTTAAAGTGCACACAAACTTTATGAACACCTTGTGTATATATATTTCTTACTATGCAAAATATATTTTAGTGGATGCTCATGTTTGAATAGATGCCTTGTTTTTCTTTTACTCTTAATTATTTTTGGTCTCTGCATTCAAGATATTTAATTTTAAGTAAAAGGAACTATTGGGCAAGGCTTGAAACTGTATAAACTTTTGTAGTAGAACCACTATTTTATCAGATGTGTCATGGCCAAGTAACTTAAAGCATGCAGGATGAAGCAGCAGTTTCCCCTTACAAAGAAGAACACAGGTTCAAAGAGCGTATTTTCTTTATAAAGTCTCTTAAATTCACATGCTTTGCAAGCTTATTTACACTGCTTACAACAAAATCAGGGCTTCTATTCTAACAGGTGTCTCTGCTAAAACATAAAATTTAGAATAATAAGAATTAACGTAGGATTATAAATAAAAATCTGTTAATTCCTTAGGAGTGTATATATTTACGCTACTTTTTTTTATAATCATTTCACCCCAAGCATGGCCACTGATGCACTGGGTGTTACAGTGAGGAAATAAAAAGGTACAGGGAATGTCAAACAAAATACAGTGTGTCCATAAAGTCTGTGTGCACTTAAAAAAATTTATAAAATTATTTGTATTTGTAATAGAAATAATCTGTAAAAAATGAGCTTGAACAGTTAAACTTGAAAGATAATACAGTGTTTCAACAAGATGGAGCTTCTTGTCGCTTTGCTCTGCGTGTTAGACAGTTTCTAAATCAGGAATGGATCGGAAGGGGTGGACCATTTTATTGGTCTCCATGTTCGCCAGATTTGACTCCATTAAATTTTTTTTATGGGGACATGTGAAAACAATTGTGTATACAACCAAACCTAGTTCATTAAAAGATTTGAAAACTAAAATAACTAATGTGATTTCAGGCATTACTGTAAATCAATTGGCAAATGTTTTTCATGAACTGCAAAATTGTATTACCCTTTGTATTGCTAATGATGGAGGACATATGGAAACTTAAATCAAATTTCAATAAAACGTTAAAAAATATAGATTTATTTCTTTCTAATCCTTTTTACAAATTATTTCTATAGCAAATACAAATAGTTATAAATTTTTTAAAGTGCACACAAACTTTATGGACACATTGTATAACAATGGACGAGAATCAAGTAGCTAAAAGATGGCAATTGAAATGGTATTTAAACTTTTGAAGACTGTAGCTATCAGGAAAGTAAGCAAGTGAGTTCCACAATGGAAAGTGTGAGAAAAGAAACTATTAGAGTAGAAGAGGAAGTTACATTGAAATATTTTCATGGTAAAAGGGTGGGACCTTGCTGTTAATTTAGTAACATGAATAAATACATGTGGACGAGTTGCCAGGGAAAAAAGCTCCTCAGAGTAGTTTTTATAAAAATACTTGTAAAAACGACAGACGAAAGCCACATCATGTCAGTAAGAAAGTAACTGAAGGTGGTCTGCCAAGTCAGGCTCAATTATATTGCAGATTCTTCTTTTTCAAGAACCTCAAGATGAATAGCAGGAGCACTCAACCAAATATTACAACAGCATTCAATGCACAGACAAATGGTAGATTTATAAATGTGTAAAATGGATTCTGACAAGAAAAAATTCCTGACTCAACACAGTGAACGAACCTTCCTAGCAGTAAATACAGCTATGGATGCAATGTAGTCATTTCATTTGAGGTCATTTGAGAGAGTGAGGTTAAGAAGGCACAGTGTGTTGCTCTCTAGGAGACTAGATTCATTCTGATGTTAGGTAGGAATGTTTCTCTGTGGTGGTTAAAGAAGAGCAGCTTAATTTTGAAGGCAATAAAATTTAGGAGCCATTTCCAACCCATTCAACCACAGATTGGAGATCATTACTTTGTTTGGACTCTTGTTCTCATCTTTATTACCATATTCACAACACTTCAACTGTTGTATGCTCCAGCCTTCTTCAGATGATATATATTTGAATTTGAGACTGAACCTGTTATTTAAGTTTGAGTTTGAGTTTTGTTTAATAGCATATCAATTTCTGTGGTTTATTTAATGCCAAAAAGGTAGGATTTTAAGGTATTTTTGTTAATGTTTGGTTATAGTGAGAAGGTTGGTTTAGTCAAATTTTGATGAAAAATTTATTTATTATTTTAGAAAATTGAAGATGTCTTCTAGTTTTGTATTCAAAAATGTAGTGCTGGTAATAATTTATTTTCCTTCAAAAATGTATTATGGCAATATTTTTTTTTCTTCAGAAAAGTATTGCTCATAATATTTTTCTTTGAAAAATGTATATTTTTTATAAAAGTCTATTTTTATGTTTATATTTCTATAAAAGTCTTTCATAGTATTTTAACCCCAGTTTGCTGAAACTCTAACACGTGCTCAGGGTGAACCTGGGAACAACAGCAATTAAGAGGTGATTCCATGCTCCTCACAACCTCCCAATCAAAAAACTCAGCTTTGTCGAAAACAAGAGTTAAGAGGTGGTATGCTGACTTTAAACGCAGTTGTACAGACATAAATGATGTTGAATGCTCAGGTCACACAAAATCGACAGTTGTTTTGGAAAACACCAAAACAAATCCACAAACCTGTTTTGGCCGATCGTAAATTGAAATTGCGTGAGATAGCGGAGGAGTAGAACATATCAGAAGGCAGTGTATTTACAATTTTGCATGAACATTTGTCAATGAGAAAGCTGTGTTCAAAGTGGGTGCTGCATTTGCTCACAGTCAATCAAAAACAACGTGTCAGAGCGTTGTTTGCAACTGTTTCGACGCATAAAGGAGTTTTTATGTAAATATGTGATAGTAAATGAAACATGGATCCACCACTTCCCTCCGGAGTCAAATTGACAGTCAGCTGAGTAGACAGCAGCAGATGAAAGCCGTCTAAAGCAGCCAAAGATGCAAACATCAGCAGGTTTTGGCATCCTTTTTTTGAATGCGCAAGGTTTTTAGTTCATCAATTACCTTGAATAATGAAGAACCATCAATAGTGAATATTATATAGCATTATTGGTGAATTTGAAGGAAGAAATCATCAAAAAATGGTCACAAATGAAGAAGAAAGAGGGATCTTTCACCAAGACAATACACCATATCCCAAGTCAATCACAGCATTGGCAAAACTACATGAAATGCACTTTGAATTGCTTCTGCATCCACCCTATTCTCAAGATCTGGCCTCAAAAGAATGCTCCAGGGAAAGAGATTTGGCTCCAAAGAAGTGATATCAAGAACTGAGGTGTATTTTGAGGCCAAAGACAAATCGTTCTCCAAAAAAAGGCATAGAATTATTAGAGAAGTGTTGGAATAGGTGTATTATCCTCAAAGGTGACTATATTGATGAACAAACTCGCATTTTGCCTAAAAGTTGTTGTTTTCTTAGTTAGGCCCAAAATTTATTGATTGATGTGTTAAATCAGTATGAGACGAAAGCTTTAAATCTGGAAACATAGAAATTTTTGTGTCACAATGTAAATTAAATTAATCTAAAATAAAACACAAATTTAATTATATTACGCTCTTCAATCTATGTTTTATTAAGCACTTTTTTAAAAAGTAAATACCACTGAAGTCTGTATTTTAAACTTGCTGGTTTTCTTCATCTGGATATATATATATATATATATATATATATATATATATATATGGACGTTCATGTTTTGCTTGAAATTAAACTTTTCCATGGGGCAAATCAATAATATTCATTTGTTGAATAAGGCTGGAGCAGGGAGCTTTCTGTTTTGTGAATCCATTTGTGTTGGTTCTCTTCATCTGGATATAACCACATTTCACTGCCTGATGAAGTAGTATTAAACATTGAAACTTTATAGCTATTAAGTTTTAGTATGCTATAATAATAATAATAGTAATAATAATAATAATAATAATCATATATATATATATATATATATATATATATATATGGACGTTCATGTTTTGCTTGGCATTAAACTTTTCCATGGGGCAAACCAATAATATTCATTTGTTGAATAGGGCTGGTGCAGGCGGTTTTCTTTTTTCTGAATCCATTTGTGTTTTAATCCTTGGAGTCTTGTAAATCTTCATTTTTCTTTAGATATTTACCCACGCATGACGTCTATTAATGTGACAGCGATTCTTTTTATAACCAATTGTTTTTCTACCATTGTCAGTCTTAGAGCTTGTTAAAAATAAGTTGGGATATTGACTCACTTCCATCTGGGTCAAGCCCCACAAGCTTATGATGAGAACTGACAATCAAATAATCAATACACTTCAGAAAACAAAGGCAAGTATTTCCGGCATTGCATTTTACTAGGTTGTTTTATCATATTTTAATTATTAGATAGACAATCTTAGCTGGTAATATTTGTTCTTTCAAAATGTATTGCTGGTAATATTTTCATCTCCAAAAATGTATTTCTGGAATGTTCACTATAAAAATCTATCCTTATACTTTCATAGTGTTTTGACCCCTGTTTGTTAACTGTTTACCCATAGCTGGGACCCTAACAAATGCTACCAACATGATTCAGAGTGGACCTGGGACCAACAGCAATTAAGAGGTGGTTCCATACTCCCCAAAACTTCTCAATCAGAGGCCTTGCTGCTGGATGCAGCTTATCGTTAAACCGAGGACACCTCATAAAGCAACTTTTACTCCCCTGCAGTATTTTGAAGCTTCAGCTGGCTCTTCACAACTTCCTATACTTTGTATCTCTTAGCAATGTTTGTCTCCTCAGTATCTCTCCCATCTCCTATTCTCTCTGTCATTTACACAAGCTCATTAGGTAGGTGATTATGGCTCTCCACAACTTCCTCTCCTTTGTAGCTCTAGGCAATTGTCATTTTACTATCCCTTCCATTTCCTATTCTGTCAATTGTTTACGAAAGCTTGTTAAGCAGTTGATCATGGCTCTTCACAACTTCCCATCGTTTGCCACTCTTAATAATGTTTGCCTCCTTACTATCCCTCTCATCTCCTGTTCTGCCATCCATTTCTACAAGCTTGTTAGCTAGATGATTATGGCTCTTCACAACTTCCTCTCCTTTGTTGCTTAGCAATGTTTGTCTCCTTATTATCTGTCCCTCTGCCTGTTCAGCCATCCATTTACACAAACTGGTTAGGTAGGTTATTTAATGTTTCCCTCTGTCGGTCTTGCTCTGATTATGTCCTGTGAGTGTTAAATACTCCAAGCTATCATTTCTCATTATATGTCGTAGATATTCCAACAGTCCTACAAACCATTACTTTGTGGGATCCTACTTCAAAGAGGATGCTTCCCTGATCACTACAATCTTGACCTGTTCAAGTCTAGGTTTAATCGTTATAAAATGGGTATATATAGGGAAGGTAACAGGTAACACCTACTACTCTGAGTGGCTCTTGTACGAAGTGAACATCATTGTCAAAAAATGTCTCCTTCTGATTCTTAATACAAGTTTTCTTCTTGTTCAATTTTTCCTTAAGACATTTTAATGGGTATTTTTCATGTTCCCAACATCTTTCTGTAGAACAAATTGTCTATTGCATCAAGTTTTCTAGTTATTATTTAGGAAACTATCCTGCATCCATGCTATATTAGTTAATTGCCATATATGATACATGCTTGGGTGACCATGTCTTGAAGAGACATTGCTAACTGAACAGAATGGTTTCCTGCAGTGGGTTACCATTACTTTCTATGGTAGACTGGTTGCCAGTCAAGGCTATAGAACCCAATCTGTCTTGGTATTTAATCCACAGCTGAAGAGAGAAGAGACTGAATTTCCCTAAAATATTTGTGTGTAAGTAAATGCAAGGAATTCAACTGGACTTTGAACTCGGCTTACCAATTTCTCATCCTGGGCCGATATCTGCTGCACTACAATGCACATCCTTTAGAAGTATCAATACTGTTTGGAATTTCTGCACTATTTCTTTTACAAGTATCACCTGTGTTCTGAAAGCACATGGCGCCAGGAAAAACGGAAGTCAGATAAAATCTTCATAATATGAACAGCTCCACATTTCTTAAATAATAAAAACTAATGATGCTTCAATTTTTAAAATTATCATGGCTAGTAAAAGTCCTAATGAATTTTTTTTTTTTTTAAATCATTTCACCCCAAGCAAGGCGGAAATGCCATTGATGTGCAGGGTTTACATAAATGTAAAAAGATTAATTAGAAAAGAGTGAGGAGTACAAACTAGTTAGAAAGGAACAATAGAAAGCAGGTGCGATGACAGATACATAGGTGGAGAGAAAGGGAAGGTTATACAGGGGTGGGGAGAGAGCTAGAGTCCAGTGGTTAGTAGATGAGTATTGACTTTGCATTTAAATTTCTGGAGGTTGTAGCCGTCAGGAAAGCAAGAATACGGGAGCGAGTTCCACAGGCGGGAAGTGCGAGAGAAGAAGCTGCAGGAGTAGGAATGTCGTCTGCATTTGGCTAAACTGACTGTGAATGGGTGGGACCCAGTTGCCAGTCTGGTTGCATGAGTAAACACCTGTTGAGGAGGCATCAGTGACTTAAGCTCGTCCCAGCAGAAGCCATGAAAGTATTTATAGAACAGACAAAGGGAGGCCATATTTCGACGATGGGGAAGTGGAGAAGGATATCTAATGAATTTTTTGAAAATTATGATGATGACAGGAATATAGAATGAAATGTCGGAGAATTGTCATGGCTAAAGGAAGGTTTAAAGAATTATCAAAGCTGAAGAATGTTCTATAAATTTCCAAAGAAGATCTAATCAATTGTCTAAGAATTGTCATGGCTAGATGAAGGTCTAATCAATTTTCTAATTTCACTTTAACAAAATAAAATCAGCTGAATATTTTTTCAATTGATTGACTAATTTATTGTTTCTTACAGCTTATCAACAATTTGCAGGTTATTTAAAGCCAGAAAATGGCTGCTTTTGGGACAATCTATTTTTTTGTGTTAACTGTATCCAGTTTTCAAGCAAAGATGATTAAGTGATCTTTGACTGGGGAATATAATGAAGAAAGAGGTCTTAGAGAATTTGACACACACTGGACATCTTGAAGGCAAAGGGGAGGGAGTGAAACATCAAGTAACCTGCTTAACGAGCTTATGTAGATAGATGACAGAACAGAACTGGAAAGTGCAATAATGGGTCAAACATTGCTAAGAGCCACAAAGAATAGGAAACAATGGAGAGCCATGATCTTCTACATTTTTAATTATCTTGCTTCCCAACTTGTTGAAAGAATTTCTCTGTAGTTCCTGTTTTCTAAAACTCTGGAGAGCCCTCTGACTCTTAAACTATCATCCTATCAGCCACTTACTGCTTTTTGGCAAAGTGTTCAAGGCTATTATCAAGGCTGAAATGATTCAACATCTCACATCCAACAACTTATTTTCTGACAAGCAGTATGGCTTCTGCTTTTGCTAGGTATACTGCTGATGTGCTAATGGCATCGCCAAATACATGTATCAGGCTCTTGATAAAAGCAGCAAAGCCTGGGCTGTTGCCTTGGATATCTTGAAAACATTTGATAGGGTTTGGCATACTGGCCTTCTGCACTAGCTACAGGGT
Organism: Ascarosepion bandense; assembly: GCA_037127315.1. NCBI lineage: Eukaryota > Metazoa > Mollusca > Cephalopoda > Sepiida > Sepiidae > Ascarosepion > Ascarosepion bandense. Next base: position 801,376 of record JBBBDQ010001490.1, read on the forward strand.
TATGTTATAACTGGATAAGTGTTTGATTTGTTCTCATCATTCCTGTCAAATCATAAAATGATGGTCATTCTGTATAGAAATATTTCAAAATGCTTTTATGTGAATACAGGTGTCCCTCAATGCTCTATCCTAGGTCCTACACTCTTCCTGATTTTCATCAATGATCTTCCTGATGTAGTCAGTTCTCAAGTTGGCATCTATCCAGATGACACCACCATCTACTCCTGTCTCAATATGAAATCTTTGAGGGCTGACAAAGCAGACCTTGCTTCTGGTTTTGAAAAGGACCTCCAATCTGTGACGGACTGGGGTAAGAAATGGCTTGTAAATTTTAATGCTTCCAAAACAAAGTTGCTTTCCTTTAACCACCATAGGGAAGCTTTCCTACCTTCCATTAATATGGATCACACTAGTCTCCCTGAAAGCAATACAATTCACCTTCTTGGCCTCACACTCTCAGCCAATCCCAAGTGGAATGAATACCTTGAATCAATAGCTACATCTGTTACTAAGAAGGCTGACTTGCTGTGCCTAGTCCGGAAGTTTTTCTCATCAGAATTCATCTTGCACATTTATAAATCACCAAATTGGGACTGATTACATCGCAGATCTTCCTTTGGATTTTGTTGAGAACCCAGAGATGAACAGCAAGAGCATTTGACCAGATATGGCAACAGTATTCAATGCACTGATGAATGGTAGATTTATAAATATGCAAGATGGATTCTGACGAGAACCTCGAGATGAATAGCAGGAGCACCCGACCAGATATGGCAACAGTATTCAATGCATGGATGAATGGTAGATATATTAATGTGCAAGATGGATTCTGACGAGAACCTCGAGATGAATAGCAGGAGCACCCGACCAGATATGGCAACAGTATTCAATGCATGGACGAATGGTAGATTTATAAATATGCAAGATGGATTCTGACGAGAACCTCGAGATGAATAGCAGGAGCACCCGACCAGATATGGCAACAGTATTCAATGCATAGACGAATGGTAGATTTATAAATGTGTAAGATAAATTCTGATGAGAAAAACTTCCGGACTTGGCACAGCAACTCAGCCTTCTTAGTAATAATTCTTTCATAATAATTATTTCCACTGTGTATTGAAAGATAGTACTTCCCAGATGTACTTCCCAGATGTGGAAACATCCAGCACTGTAAGCATGGGAATTATGCTTGTGCATTTAGGCACTTCTGGTCTTAAACGTTGAAAAATGATGGCATTATATACATATCAATTAGCGTTTTGCTTCAGATGAGTGTTATATAAAGAAAAATCAATTACATTAACCCACTTTTATTAATACACTGATAAATTATGTCACTTAGTATCTTTCATACATTAGTTTCTCTTTACATCATGTTTTCAAAATAGATATTTGAAGTATCAAAATTTAGATTATTTTAAGTAATTTCAATCTGAATTTAGAATAATTTAGACATTTTAAATTTCAATTTAGATATTTAAACTTAGGAATATTTTAAATATACTAGGTTTTAGTTAAGATATTTAAAACTTTAAATATTTTATATACTTTAAATTTGAATTTATTTATTTAAAATATAAAATATTTTAGATATTTCCAATTTCAATTTAGATATTTTAAATTTAAAAAATTTTAGATGTTTTCTATTACAATTTGCATTTTTAAATTTTTGAATATTTTAGATACATAAAATATATTTAAAATTTAAAATATTTTAGGTACTTTAAATTTGAATTTAGAACAATTTAGATATTTTCAAATACAATTTAGATATTTAAGATTTTCAATATTTTTAACAATTTTAAATTTCAATTTAGTTATTTAAAATGTTGAATATTTTAGACATTTACAATTTCAATTCAAATATTTGAAATTTAAAATATTTTAGTATTTTAACTTTAAATATTTTTTATCCCTCATGTTCAATAAAATATGCATAAAAGTCTAAATGCTGCTCTTATATGTAACAATATACCGATATATCTGTGCGTAAAATCTAAATACATAGTTTGTCATGTAATGAATTCTACAACTGACTGGCATCTGCCATACAATCTCAAAGACAGATTCTTTTGGGCAACTGTAGAGATAGTGTTAATTTATGGTGATGCTGCTTAGACATAAACAATAACCCTAGAGTCTAAGGTGAGAGTGATACTTAACATCACTTGGAGACAACATCTAACTAAACCACAACTCTGTGGATCCAGCCTTGATATTTCTACAATATTAAACCCTTCAGTCTAAGATTGATAGAACCTTCACTCAGATAGTGTAAGTTTTAATGAACATCTCTTGGAGACAGCATCTAAACCACAGCTCTATTGATCCAGCACTGATATTTCTATAATCTTAAACCCTTGTGTCTAAGCTTGATAGAACCTTCACTTGAATGGTGTGAGCTACAATTAACATCTCTTGGAGACAATATCTGACTAAACCACAGCTGTATCAATCCAGCCCTGATATTTCGACAATCTTACACAAAAACAGAATGCACTTTACAGGACACTGCTGGTAAGCAAAACAAGACCTTGTGAGTAATCTACTGCTCTGGACACCTAGCCATGGAGCAAGATGAATTGGTTGCCAATCAACCACCAACAGTGGCTAGCTATGTTATGACATAGAATTCCATTCTGATGACATTCTGACGTTGATGCAGGACTATAATGGTTGGCATGATAGACTCATGAATGTCCAAGTTAGATCAACAAAATGAATAATAAAAATATTCATGTGTGGGCTGATAAAGGTGATGATTTAGCTCTTTAAATAAATTTTTAAAAGGAACATGTATGTGTGGGATCACATATATCACACAAAAAAGATTAACTTTTCTCTTGGCTTTGAAAACTGCTAAAAGATTTTCTGTCATTCAAATCTAAACGTATTTATAAAAGGAACTTTGTCTGTGTGTGTATGTGTGTGTGTGTGTGTCCATTACCTATAGACTCTGAAACGGCTGAATCCATTTTCTTGAAAATTTACTCAGTTGTACTATAAGTGTCTGCGTGTGTTCTTAGTTAGGTTTTGTGTCAAGGTACCCCCAATAAATATCGAAAATCGATAATTGAAAAAATCGGGTTATAGAAGGAGTGGTCCGATTTTAATCAAATTTGATACACTCATATACAAAGACATAAAAAGCGATATTCAGAAGTTTCAAGGTTGCAGTTCTTACAATAATGCAGAAAATCAATAATATATATATATATAAAAGGCAAGATGTTTGTGTGTGTGTGTCTGTTTATCTGCCTGTATGTCTGTATTTTTTTCAGCCCTTTTATTTTAGTTTTTGCTTTGGGTTTGACTCTAAGTAGGTATAATTGTAGTTCTTAGTCTCAGCCATGATACCATTTACTCAGAGGACTTATTTAGCCTTCAAAATTCAGTTTACGATAAAAAATAATTTCTTTGATAATGATACCAGGAAATCAAAATTTGACTTACATCCATTCATTTTTCTTTCAGTCTACGGTTTCGCTTTAACTGGAAACAACTATTGCTTTTTAGTCTTTCATGCCAACGTCCAAAGAGTCTGAGCTCCATGACCATGGATTAGTTTTAACACTTTCATTACACCTGAGCAACGCCGGGCTCTACTGCTAGTGTAGTTTAAAGACATCCTTTGATTATTCTTTGTTTAAATTCCATTTGATCAATGAATATGTGTATTTACATAGGATTTGTTTTCTTTTCCTATTGAAGTACAAGCAAATTTGGCTGTCAATTGCTTGCCCTTCACTTCTGCACAGAAATCCTATTGGAGTTAATTACTGAATGTAAGCAACATGTAATGATAATAAAGAAGGAGGCAAACTTGATTGATGGGTTGGGTGACAGCTTTCTCTATTTTTTAGTTGACTCAGATGTAACTAAGAAAGTTATTTAGATGTTTGGGAATTGTGATAGATGTCAGTCAACTTGTCCCTGATGAGTGTTCATGACATGGAAGAAATTCAGACAGGGGCAACTAGAAAAGTTCAGTTGTTTATGTGACATTTTATCAGAAGTTGTGGCATTTAATGCTTAATTATGAACCCTTATTAATTATAATGATTAATTAGGGACCCTGAAGTGTAGCCATGTTGATGGAGATAAAGAAGAAGACTACTGCTGAAATTGTTTGGGTGCAGAAAAGGATATTTTTGAGCGGGAACTGATGGATGAGATGCCAAAGGTTAGTTTAAACCCATCAATGACCTATATATATATAGCCTTTGAAATTTGAAAAAGGAATCACTCGACCGGCAGTCAAAAGCAAGGGAAAATTTACTCGCCTCAAAATCATTTTACCTGACTGACTCCATTTTCTTAATAGTCACCTTATGTAAACATAGCGTGAATCACTGACGGAACACAAAAAATGAAAATTTAATTAAAATTTCGAACATGTTAAAAAGAATTTAAAATTTTTTTTAAAATAATAGCAACAAAATTTGATAGCATAAACATCTTGATGATAAAACTTTGATTTATTATGTTTGAGTCCTTTTAACATCATGGTATGCTGTATTTTTCTGACAATTGAGTGGAGTACCTAAATTTGTATTTTCTTTCTTCTCTTTGACTACAACCTTCATCTTATAGATGATAAAAAAACAAATCTGATTTTCTCTATGATTTTCTATAAAAAAATTGCTTGTATAATTTGTTTTTTGCTCCATGGTTGAAAGAAGTATGCATATTTTTTTTCTTTCTTTCAAATGTTTGTTTTTACTTTTTGTAAGTGGAGAGAAATATAGATGTTGAGTCAAGGATAATATTTTTCCAAATGAGTTTCTATAAATCTGTGAACATCTCTAATCTGGGTGACAGAGACATTATGGCTTCACTCTAGAAGCGTTAATTAAACGAATGTTTACACTGACTGGGATGATAAAAGCAAGACAGGAGCTTGTCAATCTAAATTCCATTTGTCAGATCTTGCTTTGATGATTGCAGGATGTCATTGTCTTTTGTTTAGCCACACATTTTGATGTAAATCAGGCACCATGCATAAGACCAAAGAGTTCAATAATATTGTAGGTCATTCTAACTTGTGAATCATCAATGGCATACTTTTGGATTGTAAAAGGAATCGGATTTCTTTTTCTATACTTGAAGGGACACATTTCAATGTGAGATTTTTAATTGAGCATGGACGAGTAAAGCAAAAAACTTTAATCACCCAATTAAGTTTTTATTTGACTGAGTCGATCAGGTGAGTGAAATCTCAAAGGCTATATATATATATATATATATATATATATATATATATACACAATTGTATTTTGCTCGGCGATATATGTTATATTGAGCACTTTTTTGAAAAAGTAAATGCTGGAGAACTTGCAATTCAAAAACTGTTGGTTCTCTTTACCTGGATATATATATATAGTTGTACTATAAGCGCCTGCGAGTGTTCTTAGCTAGGTTTTGTGTCAAGGTACCCCCGATAAATATTGAAAATTGATAATCAAAAAAAATCAGGTTATAGAAGGAGTGGTCCGATTTTAATCAAATTTGATACAATCATAGACAAAGACATAAGAAACGATATTCAGAAGTTTCAAGGTTGCAGTTCTTACAATAGTGCAGAAAATTTGATATCGATACCAGAAAATCAAAATTTGACTTGCATCCATTAATTTTTCTTTCAGTCTACGGTTTCGCTTTAACTGGAAACAACTATTGCTTTTTAGTCATTTGTGCCAATGTCCAAAAAGTCTGAGCTTCAGGACCATGGATTAGTTTTAAAGCTTTCATTACACCTGAGCAACGCCGGGCTGTATTGCTAGTGTTCAATAAATGAAAAGACAACCAGATAAAAGGAAGAATAAATAAAGACAGTGGGTGTAAACTTTAGATGGAAGGGCATAAAAATTATGATACATTAATCAATTTTTTTTTTATCATTTCGCCCCAAGCAACACAAGACCACAATGGGTGCACAGGGGGGTTACAGTGAGAGAAAAGACTGGGTAGAGTGGGCATTGAGAAAAGTATAAAAGATGAACAGGATTCAAAGAGTTAGAAGATGGCAATTAATCGTGCATTTAAATTTATAGAGATTGTTGCTATCAAGGGAGCAGGTAACCAGAAGAGAGTTCCACAGGTGGGAAGTGCAAGAAAAGAAACTGTTGTAATAGAAGTGGCAGTTACATTTAAGTATTTCAGTGGTAAAAGGGTGGGACCTAGATGCCAATCTAGTAGCACACTTAAATTTGTCAGAATATTATTCTGCAATATTTTTTTCAGGTAATTGTCTATATCCTAATGTTTCAGCTGGTTTATTCCCAATCTTCTTCATGTTGTCAGTAAGTCAAAAGAGGATGCTGTAAAAAAAAATTTTTTTTAAAAATCGTGTCACCCCAAGCAAGGCATTTTATTGCCACTGTTGTGCAGGGGGTTACATAGGAGGAATGTTGAGGAGTGAGAGGTTGCAAAGGGTGTCAGGAAGAGAGTAGGAGAGGGAAGAGAGTACTGATGAGAGTGGGGTGGATGTAGATAAGCATGAGAGAGTGGATGTAAGTTAATGAGATAGGAGATGACTATTGACTTTACATTTAAATTCTTAGAGATTGTAACTGTCAGGAAAGCAAGTATGCGGAAGAGAATTCCACAGGTGGGAAGTGCAAGAAAAGAAGCTGCTGGAGTAGAATTTGCATTTACAATTTATTGGTTTCACAGTAAAAGGTGGGGCCTAGTTGCTAATCTTGTGTCTCCAGAAAATTTGTATAGTGAGCTAAGTTCATCAGAGCAGAAGCCATGAAAGTATTTGTAGAAGAGATACAGGGAAGCCATACTGCATCGGTGAGAGAGCAACTGTATCGTAGCTGCCAATTCAGGATCAATCACATTACAGATTCTCCGTTAGATTTGGTCAAGGACACATAAGTGTATAGCAGGAGCACCAGACCAGATATGGCAGCAATACTCAATGCACGAGCAGATGGTAGACTTGTAGACATGTATCTGTACAAATTGTATATTTTTATTCCTTTTTTCAAACTAGGCTACATACATAACACTTAGATAAAAGCATGGATGGGCAACAAAGAATGGAAGGGATAAGAGTGAGAATGAGACAGTATAGACAATGGGTGAGAGAATAACTAAGGCATGAGAGAATGAGGCTTGAGATAATGAATAATCTTAGTTATTTTGAAAAAGATGTTACTCCACGGAATTGGACATAAATTGTAATGCTGCACAAACACACTGGCAAGCCTTACATAGCAATCATTTATTGCTGGTGTCATCCTTTCAATTGTCAATTCTGCCATGAAGGTGAAGAATTTGATCCACCAGTCTAAAACATAAAAGAAAATGCAGTCAGAAGAGAAAACCGCCAAGAGGCAACATACATGTGATCAGTGTCAAAAACAAGAGATTATTTGTTTTGTTTCAATTAATTTGCACAAGGGCGTAGCTAGATGTAACTGTAAGTTGTGGTGTCTTCAGGGAAATTTAAGTAAAAATAGACTAAAATATAGAATAAAGGATTAGAATATTCATACCTCAGAGAAGAAAAAAGGGTAAAATAAAGTAGTTCAAGGACTCGAAAGAGCGACACTGAGATCCGAACGTGCCTTTACATAGCCAAAGCACATTTCAGAAGCTAAGCAGTATATGGAGAGACAGGAAGATTTCATTGTGAACAAAGAAAAGAGTACTGGACTTTTAAGTGATTATATTTCTCCTTCTGTATTGTGGTGAATGCTGGACAATCTCCTCAAAGATGAAGGAGAGACACTGGGCAACAGAAATGTGGTTCTACAGGAGGATGCTGAGGATAGTATGAACTGCACCTGTGAGCAATGACAAAATAGTGGAGAGGATGGAAATGAAAAATAAAATCATACTTAACATCAGAAAGAGACAAGTGAAGTTTTTAGAACATAATGAGAAAAGGGGCTTGAAGAATATAATACTCCCAAGATGGATAGCTGAAAAGACACACATGGGAAAGGAAAGGGAGAAATATTGATTTAGATCATGATGCAGTGTTTGGGAGAGATACCAAGGGGAAAAGTATTAAAAGCAACAAAGGATAGGGTAAAGCAGAGGTCCATTATCACCTACACCCTGAATAGACGCTGCACATAAAGAAGAACTGTGAGTTCTATACTAACAGTTTATTTTCATGCACTCCAGATTACTCTTCTTTTGTTCTCACTCCTTAATAATGTTTCTGTTTTCTAATTCTTCCACACCCAGTAAACCCTTGTGTCTTAGTGACTTTCTAAAGTCCTCCTGGTTACTCTTCTTTTCTTCTCACTCCTTAGTAATGTTTCTGTTTTCTAATTCTTCCACACAAAGTAAACCCTTGTGTCTTAGTGGCTTTCTAAAGTCCTCCTGATTACTCTTCTTTTGTTCTCACTCCTTAGTAATGTTTCTGTTTTCTAATTCTTCCACACAAAGTAAACCCTTGTGTCTTAGTGGCTTTCTTCTGACCTCCTGATCACTCTTCTTTTGTTCTCACTGCTTAGTAATGTTTCTGTTTTCTAATTCTTCCACACCCAGTAAACCCTTGTGTCTTAGTGGCTTTCTAGAGTCCTCCTGGTTATTCTCTTCTTTTCTTCTCACTCCTTAGTTATGTTTCTGTTTCCTAATTCTTCCACACCCAGTAAACCCTTGTGTCTTAGTGGCTTTCTACTGACCTCCTGATCACTCTTCTTTTCTTCTCACTCCTTAGTAATGTTTCTGTTTTCTAATTCTTCCACACAAAGTAAACCCTTGTGTCTTAGTGGCTTTCTACTGACCTCCTGATCACTCTTCTTTTCTTCTCACTCCTTAGTAATGTTTCTGTTTTCTAATTCTTCCACGCCCAGTAAACCCTTGTGTCTTAGTGGCTTTCTACTGACCTCCTGATCACTCTTCTTTTCTTCTCACTCCTTAGTAATGTTTCTGTTTTCTAATTCTTCCACACAAAGTAAACCCTTGTGTCTTAGTGGCTTTCTAAAGTCCTCCTGATTACTCTACTTTTGTTCTCACTCCTTAGTAATGTTTCTGTTTTCTAATTCTTCCACACCCAGTAAACCCTTGTGTCTTAGTGGCTTTCTAAAGTCCTCCTGGTTACTCTTCTTTTCTTCTCACTCCTTAGTAATGTTTCTGTTTTCTAATTCTTCCACACAAAGTAAAACCTTGTGTCTTAGTGGCTTTCTAAAGTCCTCCTGATCACTCTTCTTTTGTTCTCACTCCTTAGTAATGTTTCTGTTTTCTAATTCTTCCACACCCAGTAAACCCTTGTGTCTTAGTGGCTTTCTACTGACCTCCTGATCACTCTTCTTTTCTTCTCACTCCTTACTGATGTTTCTGTTTTCTAATTCTTCCACACAAAGTAAAACCTTGTGTCTTAGTGGCTTTCTAAAGTCCTCCTGATTACTCTTCTTTTGTTCTCACTCCTTAGTAATGTTTCTGTTTTCTAATTCTTCCACACCCAGTAAACCCTTGTGTCTTAGTGGCTTTCTAAAGTCCTCCTGGTTACTCTTCTTTTCTTCTCACTCCTTAGTAATGTTTCTGTTTCCTAATTCTTCCACACCCAGTAAACCCTTGTGTCTTAGTGGCTTTCTACTGACCTCCTGATCACTCTTCTTTTCTTCTCACTCCTTAGTAATGTTTCTGTTTTCTAATTCTTCCACACAAAGTAAACCCTTGTGTTTTAGTGGCTTTCTAAAGTCCTCCTGATTACTCTTCTTTTGTTCTCACTCCTTAGTAATGTTTCTGTTTTCTAATTCTTCCACACCCAGTAAACCCTTGTGTCTTTGTGGCTTTCTAAAGTCCTCCTGGTTACTCTTCTTTTCTTCTCACTCCTTAGTAATGTTTCTGTTTTCTAATTCTTCCACACCCAGTAAACCCTTGTGTCTTAGTGGCTTTCTACTGACCTCCTGATCACTCTTCTTTTCTTCTCACTCCTTAGTAATGTTTCTGTTTTCTAATTCTTCCACACCCAGTAAACCCTTGTGTCTTAGTGGCTTTCTAAAGTCCTCCTGGTTACTCTTCTTTTCTTCTCACTCCTTAGTAATGTTTCTGTTTCCTAATTCTTCCACACCCAGTAAACCCTTGTGTCTTAGTGGCTTTCTAAAGTCCTCCTGATTACTCTTCTTTTGTTCTCACTGCTTAGTAATGTTTCTGTTTTCTAATTCTTCCACACCCAGTAAACCCTTGTGTCTTAGTGGCTTTCTACTGACCTCCTGATCACTCTTCTTTTCTTCTCACTCCTTAGTAATGTTTCTGTTTTCTAATTCTTCCACACAAAGTAAAACCTTGTGTCTTAGTGGCTTTCTAAAGTCCTCCTGATTACTCTTCTTTTGTTCTCACTCCTTAGTAATAGTTCTGTTTTCTAATTCTTCCACACCCAGTAAACCCTTGTGTCTTAGTGGCTTTCTAAAGTCCTCCTGATTACTCTTCTTTTGTTCTCACTCCTTAATAATGTTTCTGTTTTCTAATTCTTCCACACCCAGTAAACCCTTGTGTCTTAGTGGCTTTCTACTGACCTCCTGATCACTCTTCTTTTGTTCTCACTCCTTAGTAATGTTTCTGTTTTCTAATTCTTCCACACCCAGTAAACCCTTGTGTCTTAGTGGCTTTCTACTGACCTCCTGATTACTCTTCTTTTGTTCTCACTCCTTAGTAATGTTTCTGTTTTCTAATTCTTCCACACAAAGTAAAACCTTGTGTCTTAGTGGCTTTCTACTGACCTCCTGATCACTCTTCTTTTGTTCTCACTCCTTAGTAATGTTTCTGTTTTCTAATTCTTCCACACAAAGTAAAACCTTGTGTCTTAGTGGCTTTCTAAAGTCCTCCTGATTACTCTTCTTTTGTTCTCACTCCTTAGTAATATTTCTGTTTTCTAATTCTTCCACACCCAGTAAACCCTTGTGTCTTAGTGGCTTTCTACTGACCTCTTGATCACTCTTCTTTTCTTCTCACTCCTTAGTAATGTTTCTGTTTCCTAATTCTTCCACACCCAGTAAACCCTTGTGTCTTAGTGGCTTTCTAAAGTCCTCCTGATTACTCTTCTTTTGTTTTCACTCCTTAGTAATGTTTCTGTTTTCTAATTCTTCCACACCCAGTAAACCCTTGTGTCTTAGTGGCTTTCTACTGACCTCCTGATCACTCTTCTTTTCTTCTCACTCCTTAGTAATGTTTCTGTTTCCTAATTCTTCCACACAAAGTAAACCCTTGTGTCTTAGTGGCTTTCTAAAGTCCTCCTGATTACTCTTCCTTTTGTTCTCACTCCTTAGTAATGTTTCTGTTTTCTAATTCTTCCACACAAAGTAAACCCTTGTGTCTTAGTGGCTTTCTAAAGTCCTCCTGATTACTCTTCTTTTGTTCTCACTCCTTAGTAATATTTCTGTTTTCTAATTCTTCCACACCCAGTAAACCCTTGTGTCTTAGTGGCTTTCTACTGACCTCCTGATCACTCTTCTTTTCTTCTCACTCCTTAGTAATGTTTCTGTTTCCTAATTCTTCCACACCCAGTAAACCCTTGTGTCTTAGTGGCTTTCTAAAGTCCTCCTGATTACTCTTCTTTTCTTTTCACTCCTTAGTAATGTTTCTGTTTTCTAATTCTTCCACACCCAGTAAACCCTTGTGTCTTAGTGGCTTTCTACTGACCTCCTGATCACTCTTCTTTTCTTCTCACTCCTTAGTAATGTTTCTGTTTTCTAATTCTTCCACACAAAGTAAACCCTTGTGTCTTAGTGGCTTTCTAAAGTCCTCCTGATTACTCTTCTTTTCTTCTCACTCCTTAGTAATGTTTCTGTTTTCTAATTCTTCCACACCCAGTAAACCCTTGTGTCTTGGTGGCTTTCTACTGTTGTCCTGATTACTCTTCTTTTGTTCTCAATTCTTAGTAATATTTCCATTTCCTAATTCTTCTATACCCTGTAAACAGTTGTGTCTTAGTGACTTTACTCCCTTGTTTGGAGTCAATTCGATTTATAAAAATAAAAATTTCCAAATTTTGACTAAGGTCATTTAGTTTTTATCATTTATGAAAGAAAGAAATCAACTACCTTTTTATACGTATTGGCTGTTTGCCAACCAAATCTATTGAAACTAATATGTTCTGCTATTCAATTCTTTTATCCAGATGAGTCAGTTAAGTGTCATACATGATACCAGCTTGGGTGATCATGACATTTTTGATCCATGACTGACTAGACTGAAAAATTTCATGCAATAGGTTGATCTTTCTTTTTGCAGTAGACTGGTTACCAACCAAAGCTATAAAACCAAATCTTTCCTCCTATTTAACCCATATCTGCAGGGAGAATAGATGGATTCATACCTTTACCAAGGGTATTTGCGTGCATGTGAAAGCAGCAGATTCAACTGGTAATCAAACTCAGCTCTCCGATTTCCCCATAAGATATTCCTTACACCATAACATACATCTGTAAATGTGTGGAAAAAGTTACCATCAATCTTTTGAAACATGGCTTTTTACTGAAAACTTTTCTTTGCTCCTCACCCTCCTCTCTGCTCCTACCCACCGACCTTGCTTCTCTATTTCTTTTGCTTTCTCCCATTTTGCACCCTCCTCTTTCTTGTATGCTTTTTGTCTCAACATATTTGTCTCCACCCTTGCTCTCCTTGCTCCTTTTTCTCTTTTCTGCTCTTGTCACTCTCTTTCCTTCTTCTCTGTTATTGTTCACATTTTGTCCCACCCCAAGATCTTTCTGCTCCTCCCAATCCTTTCACTCTCCTCCCCATTAACTCACCCTCCTCACCACTCTGTCCCTCTCACTTCACTCTTCTCCACCACTTCACTTCTCCTCCTCTACTTCCCCATCTCCATTCTTATTAATCATTCCACTCCTCCCTTTCCACTCTGGTCCATGACCCTTCTCATCCCACTCCTCCCGCTCCACTCTGGTTAACCACTTCGCTCCCTCTCTCTCAATTCTTACCCACCATTCTGCTTCTCCCTCTCCACTACCACACCACTCCTTCATTTTCACTCTCCACACTATACAGTCCTCTCTCTCCACTCTTCTCCTCTGTGCCTCTCTTCCCTCTCAGCTCTTGTTCGTCTTCTCCTTCTCCCTTCCTCAGTCTCTGCTCTTATTCCCTTACTCTACTTCTTCCCTCTTCTCTTGTATAACACTCTGCTTTTCTCTTTCCACTCTTGTCCTCTGTGACTCTCCTCCCCGTTTACTCTTCTCTATCTATTCCCTTCTCCTTCTCACACTTTCTACATTCATTAGCCTTACCATTATGCCATATTCCTGGATTCCATTTCCCTTACCACTTTTTCTTTGGGAAGGTGAAGAAAGAAACCACAAGATTGTTCTAAACCAAAGACATCCAGGATTATCAATTTGCACCATTTGACCTTTGCTTTCTAAGATGCCAGCTAATGATGGCTCAATGCACATAATGGAACCAGTGAGAGAGAAACACTTCACAGGCATCTTGGATTTATTCTGAAACACACAAATAGAAAAAGAGTTCTTGATATTTGTGACAGGGAGAATAAAAAAAACCTGGAGAGGTTGAATGGAAAATATTTGATTGGATCACAAAATGAACTGAGGAAGTACAAAGCAACATAAAGGGGTCGAAAAAAATCCTTTTGTTACATTTACTCACATACCCCCTCTCTCTCTCTATCTCTCTCTCTATCTCCCTCTCTCTGTCTCCACCTCCACCTAATTTTGTGATCCTCTCTCTTTTTCACCCTGCCCGCATTTTGTACTTCTTTACCCTGTGTGTGTTTCCTTCTCTTCACTGTTTTGTTTATTCCTCTTCCTGACTGTGTGTTTCTATCTCACTTCTTGAATGTGTATCTCTCTCCTTCCTCATTGTGCATATGTGTTTCTCTCTCTTCTTCACTGTATATGTGAGTCTCTCTTCCTTATTGTGTGTTACAATCTCTCGCTTCCTCACTGTACTTGCATGTGACAGTCTCTTTCTCTCTCTCCATCACCGTGTGTGTGACAGTCTCTCTTTTACATCACTGTGTGTACATGTGGTAGTCTCCCTCTTATTCTCTGTATGTGTGATTCTCTCTTCTTCATTGCTTGTGCCACAGTCTCTCTCTCTTCCTCATTGTGCATGACAGTTTCTCTCTTCTTCACTGTATGTGTAAGTCTCTCTACCTCACTGTTTATGTGACAGTCTCTCCCTTTCTCAATATGTGTGACAGTCTCTGTATGTGTGAGTTTTTCTTCCTTACTACTAGTGTGACAGTCTCTCTCTTCCTCACTGTTTATGTGACAGTCTCTCTGTTATCTGCATCACTTCCTCACTGTGCATATGTGCATCTCTCTCTTCTTCACTGTATGTGTGAGTCTTTCTTCCCTACTACTTGTGTGACAGTCTCTCTTTACCTCACTGTGTGTGTGACAATCTCTCCCTTTCTCAATGTGTGTGACAGTCTCTTTCTTCTTCACTGTATGTGTGAGTCTTTCTTCCTTACTACTTGTGTGACAGTCTCTCTTTGCCTCACTGTGTGTGTGACAATCTCTCCCTTTCTCAATGTGTGTGACAGTCTCTTTCTTCTTCACTGTATGTCTGAGTCTTTCTTCCTCACTGTGTGCTTGACAGCCTCTCTGTTTTCTTCATTGTGTGTATGTGTAACAGTCTCTATCTTTCTCACTGTATTTGTGAGAGTCTCTATTTTTCCTACTGTGTTTGTGACAGTCTCTCTTCTTCACTGTATGTGTGAGTCTCTTTTCCCCACTCTCTTTTATCACTATGTGTGCATGTGATAGTCTCTCTTCTTTGTTATTTGTGTGACAACCTCTCCCTTACTCACTGCTTTTGTGCTAGGCTCTCTCTTCTTCACTGTATGAGTAAGTCTCTCTTTCTCACTGTGTGTGATAAGCTCTCTCTTCTTCACTGTTTGTGAGACAGTTTCTCTCTTCCTCTTTGTGTATGAGACCATTTCTCCCTTTCTCACTGCTTGTGTGATAATATCTCTTTTTCTCACTGTGTGTGCATGTGGCAGTCTCCCTCTTTACTGTATGTGTAACAGTTTTACTGTTTCTCACTGTGCATATGACAGGTGCTCAATTCCTCAGTATGTGACTGTCTCCCTCATCCTCACTACATGTTGACAGGCTCTCAATTCCTCACTATGTGACTGTCTCTCTCTTCCTCTCAGTGTGTGTGACAGGCTGTCTATTCCTCATTTCTGCTAGGATTTTAAATTTTGTTAGCTAGTTTCATTTTCTGTTTGGCTCAGCACCACTTTAAACATCCAACAAAGTGGTATTATGGATAGGCTGCTATTCCTTGAAGGCTTGAGATATACAGTAAAAACTGCAGCTGGAGTCCTAAAAAATATTCTCGTAAAACCGATTTCTTTTCAATCAAGATTAGTTAGGGCACTTCAACGTGGTATAATGTTTAGCAAGCTTGTCTCACAAGAATCATTACAAATGAGTTGTGAGTTCGATCCTCACTGGGTGCCCCATACTTTTGGCCTTGTGCTACATCTAGGCTGCACTTAGAAAATTATGATCATTATCAGAGTAGAAATGGTTGCATTAAACTATTACTAGTACGAGTAAATACATGTAGTTGGGGAACCAGGGAAAAAAGCTTGTAGAAAAGACAGAGGAAAGTAAGAAAGTAACGAAAGGCGAGCTGCCAAATCAGGATCGATTATATTGCAGATCCTTCTTTGAATTTTGTCGAGAACCTCAAGATAAATGGCAGGAGCACCAGACCAGATATGACAATAGTATTCACTAAGATGTAACCGTAAATTCTACTCCAACAGCTTCTTTTCTTGCGCTTCCCGCCTGTGGAATTCCCTTCCACAAGTCTGCTTTCCTGACAGCTACAATCTCCAGGTGTTTAAATGTAGGGTCAATAGACACCTCCTATCACACTAACTCCCAATTATTCTCAGAACATTCTCATCTACCCAACCCTCATTCTCGGTATCCTTACCCGCCTATCACCCACCCTCTGACATTTCCTATATTTAATCATCCTTTCTCCACTCTATGTAGCCCCCTGCACAGTAGTGGCAGTGACATGCCTTGCTCGGAGTGAAACGCTTATAAAAAAAAAAAAAACATGGACGAATGGTAGATTTATAAATGTGCAAAATGGACTCGAAAAGAAAACAAGAAAAACTATAAAAAATGTTTATCTTTATAGAGAAAAACTTTTGTATGTATGTATGTATTTCAGGTCATAAAGGATGAACATTTCTGTTTGTTTATTTTGTGCTTTCTTTTTAGTTAAATTCTATTTGTGATATACGCTTAGGCAATTATGTCTCTTTCGAGACATGACTGACTGAGCTGAATATTTTGCCACAGTAGGTTACCATTACTTTCTGCAGTAGACTTGTTGCTAACCAAGACTATAGAACCCAATCTGTTCTGCTATTTAACCCATAGCTGGTGTGAGAAGAGCCGGTTTAATACATTTCCTAAGTGTATTTGCACATAAGTGAATGCAACGAATTCAACTGGAATTCCAACTTGGCACTCCAAATTCTTGTTCTGAGCCAATATCCATTGCACCACAACACACATGATCGCCCAAGTGTGTATCATCTATGGTACTAAACTGATTAACTGACTTTTCAAAATAACAAATCCAAAAATACCCTGCAACTTATACACAGATAGCTGGGTTACAGATGCAATACTGTTAGCCTTGTACCTGTAACCCAACCATTTGTGTAAGTAGATGGGGATATTTTTATTTTCAATCATGCCAAATGGCAATTAATATGATGCGCATGTTTTTCATTCCTATGTATAATCCGCAAAATATTTTGCAATTTATATACAGCTAATTTGGGTATATGCTAACAGCTAAACACCTCTGTTTAACACCAAAGTACTCTAATGAGCCCAAAATTAAACTTTAAAAATATGCCTCTTTGATACCCTAGTTCTCTGATGATCCTAGAATCATTTTAAAATTTTTTTTTATTTTCCCCAAAGCAAGCCGATAAAGCTTCTAGGATGCAGGGGGTTACAGGGAGTGAAAGAGAATGAGAACTTTAATGAAGAAAAACAAGAAGAAAACAATAAATGAATAAGATTTTTTTGGTTGAGGTAATCATTTCACCCCAAGCAAGGTGGTACTGCCAGGAAGCTACATAAGAGAGTTAAAGTTTTAGACAGGAGGAAAGTGAAGACAAAGAAGGATGTGAACACAGGTGTGAAGACAATTGCGAAGTTAAGTGGATAAGAGATGGGAATTGACATTGCATTTAAATTCCTGGAGGTTGTAGCCGTCAGGAAAGCAAGTATATGGAAGGAAGTTCCACAGGCGAGAAGTGCGGGAAAAGAAGCTGATGGAGTAGAATTGCCGCTTGCAATTGGTTGATCTAACTGTAATATGGTGAGACCTTGTAGGAAGATAGAAGATGCCGATTGATGTTGCATCTAAATTTTAAAGATTGTAGGTGGAAGGGAATCAAAAAATCGGAAGAGAATTCAACAGGTGAGAATCAGGAGAGAAAAAAACTGTTAGAATAGGACTGGTGGTTTCATTTAGATAGTTTGAGGTTGTACGTTATGGTGCATGAAAATATCAACTCAGAATGACAAATCGGCATGCCAAGTTCGAATTCCAGTTGAATTCCTTGCGTTCACTTACGCACAAATACCCTTGGAAAAGGTATTAATCTGTCTCTTCCCTCCAATTATGGGTTAAATAGCAGGACAGATTGGGTTCTATAGCCTTGGCTGGTGACCAGTATACTGCAGAAAGCAATGGCAACCTACTGTGGGATAATCTTCTGCCCAGTCAGTCATATCTCTTTCGAGACATGATCGCCCAAGCATGTATCACATATGGCACTTAACTAACTGAATAGAAAAACGGTGTGACCTAGTTGCCAATTTCGTATGACGTTAAAATTCATACTGTCAAGACATTAAAGAGAAAATATTATTCTTTTTCTTTATATACTATGATAATATCCAGATGTAGGTGATCATGGCTCTCCATGTCTCTTGTAGCTCTTAATAAATTATGACTGCAGATCAAAATAATATTAAATGATAAAGAAACGCCTGTTTAACACACTAGTCTCCTGGTGATCCTAGAATTAATTATTTATGAATGTAAAGAATTAATTTATGATTCAGTCAGACAAATATCTTATGAGATACACGCTTAGGTGACCATGTCTATTTGGATCCATGACTGACTAGGCAGAAGGTATTCCCACAGTAGTTTGCCATTACTTTCTTCTCTAGACTGATTGCCAGCCAAGGCAACAGAACACAAACTGTCCTACTATAAAACCCATAGCAGGAGGGAGAAGAGATGGATGAATACCTTTCTCAAGGGTATTTGCGCATAAGTGATTTCTCATCCTGAGCCGATATCCATTGCACCACAAAAGTTAATGTTAAAAAAAATTACATGCAAGTATTATACTTAAAAGTTTTTGGTTAAATATTTTTTTTGGCAAATGATAGTGTGTTGTATACCAGGAATATTTTTTTAATCACTTCAAATGATTATGGTGCCCTCCTACGAGGAATACACTCTTCCTTTTGTTATATATAGTTACCTGCGTGACTTCCAAAACGCAGTAAAGGATAGCTAAGTGCGGCAGTTAAATGAGCACTTTAAAGCCAGCTGCGATTCAGTCAATAAGCAGCATAAATGTACCATTTGGACTTACTTATTTCTATTACTTTTTTTATTAACAATTGACGACAGCTAGTATACAGTTAAAGCCAGCTGCGATTCAGTCAATAAGCAGAGTAACTGTACTGTTTGAACTTATTTCTATTACTTATTATTAACAATTGATGACAGCTAGTATGCAGTTAAAGCCAGCTGCTACTCAGACAATAAACATGGTAACTGTACTGTTCAGACTTACTATTTCTATTTACTGATTATTTATGATTAGTTTGTGCATATGTTCTTTTAATACTAATACACTGTTTTGAACCTACTTCTGTTTACCGTGTCTTACTTCCGGCAAACCGGTCACTACAACTTGGCAATGAAGATCTCGCCACAACAACTCCACAACAAAAACCAAGGAAGGCAATAATGCCAATAAGATACAAATGGCAATCGGGAGTGAAAGAGAATGGGAAGATTTTATAAGACACCAGAAACCTAATCCTAACAGGAAACAAAGAAAAACCTCTACCGCTGTTCAGTAGATGGAGAAAGATGCAAACAGAGTGTGAGACAAACCTATCTACTCTTATTGACAAAATAAGTAACAAATAAATACTAAATAATATTTCAGTTTAATTGGAGACGTTAACAGTATAAGGTTGAAGTAGATATTAGAAGGAGCCAAAAACCCAATCCCAAAAAGGAAACAAGTAATAAACCTCTACTCCTTTTGAAAAGACTGAGGAGGAGTGTAAACAGGGTAACAGGCGAATCTATCTACTTTGAACCAATGTCAACTTTTAAAATAATTCACAAGTATTTTTGATTAATATCTTTCTTTTTATTATTTTTTTTCTCGTGAAAATCCAATAAATTAATCGAGTCAGACTGATTGCTGGGCGATGAACACCCGGCTTCGTGTCAATTGTCAAATCAATTCATATTGTTAGTTTTGTAAACAATGAATTTGACATAATTACTTAGAATATTTCTTTCTAATTGTTTTGTTGATGTTTCGTGGAGAGTTGATCGGAACTCTCAAACTGACTGGTTGGCTTCATGTCAACAATAAGTGAACTAGACTTAAATTACCTGAAGCAAGATAAATTCTATTCAAAATTGACAATGGGTACAAGCCTTGATCGGACACTTCAGTTCATTTAACCTTTCCAAAATTGACCAGAAACAAGTACGCCCCACATTCACGAACAATGCGCAAACATAGAACAGTCAAAACAGCCTTGTGGGTAAATCTTGTTACTGTATTTGTACTGTAGAAGTAGAAAGCATTTTGGTTAATTCATGAAAAGCTTTCTGTATGTGTGTGCGTGTGTTGGTTAGAAATTGCTCAAAAGAGACATAGTAGGGTAGTGAAGGGAAAATAAGTGTTGGGAAGTATCTTTTTAAATCGTAATGTAGTTTAGTCTGTTCAGTAATTCTATGGATTATTTTGTTATTCAGACAAATCGCCTAATGCTCACTGTTTTGGCAGACTTTTTTCATTGAACGTTCTCTTTTTTGTGAAATGGCTTGTTTGAAGTGTAGTGAACAAAACAAGTTCTAGATTCAAAAATTCAAATGCTAAGCACTGACTCATTGATTTTGTTAGAAATAAACGAATTTACTCGAATTTACAAAACCTTGCTTAGCACACATGAAAAAGCGAATCCAAAACAAAATTCGTTAAATTTCACACCTTGATGCGAAATGTTTTTTGGCCGATAGAAAACTAGGAAACATCTAAAACCAAAATTCGAATAATCTTCAATTATCAGAAACAAATCCTTTTATGGACCTTTTCATGAGCTGACGCAAAGTTTGTTCGTCGTCCAATGGAAAGGACAGAATCACATCCGGGAGTGAATTCCCAAATGACCTTTTCGAGCCCCACAAACAAAATAAAAGACGAAGCAAGTTTGATTGTCGCCAGAGAGAAAAATATGAGCGTAATTAGCACGTACCTTTGACAAATGTCAAGCGATCGTTATTGTTATTACCTCTCTTTCTCTCTCACTTTTTTCTCTTCAGTCGTTCACCCGTGTGTCTCTTTTTATACTTGATAACCAAACGGAACGGATTGAGCGAATACTTCAAAGACATTCCTAACCAAAGATAACGCTCATAAGTATAGACGTACATATGTACGTTCCTGTTTATATCCACACAGGTTACTACTACAACTTCTTGATACCCTTAACCTTTTAATACCGTTTCTCATTGAACATCTACCAATTCATTTTAGTCCTTTCTATTAATGAATTTCTATTTCAACATACAAAATGTATACTTTATTTTTCCACAAAGAAGATTTTCTGATTACCTTCTGATGATTCTGATAAAACCTGTAAGCTGTAGGAAGTTTGATTATGTTTGACACAAGGCCAATTTAATAAATATTAACCATCTTCCTACTTCTACAGAAGAATTGGCTGGAAGGACGATTGATCTTATTCTTTGAATGTAGCCATTTTATAACCCCTCTCAAGTGCCAGATCCATATTTTGAATAAGCGAACATAGAACACCTTCTACCAGCAGTAGCTTCATCCCATGCCACAATTTTTTTTTTAATCATATCACCCCGAGCAAGGCGGTAACGCCACTGAAGTGCAGGGGGATACATAGGAGTGAAAAGATTGGAAAAGAGAAAACCGGAAACCGCATCCTAAACAGGGAACAAGGGATGAGCCTCTTCACCTGTTCAATAGACGTGGATGGAGTGTGAACCAGGCGATAGTTTAGTCTGTCTACTCCAATTGAAAAAAAAAAGTGAGAAGATTGGAAAAGAGAAAACCGGAAACCGCATCCTAAATAGGAAACAAGGGATGAGCCTATTCACCTGTTAAATAGATGTGGGTGGAGTGTGAACCGGGCGATAGTTTAGTCTATCTACTCCAATTGAAAAAAAAGTGAGAAGATTGGAAAAGAGAAAACCGGAAACCACATCCTAAACAGGAAACAAGGGATGAGCCTATTCACCTGTTCAATAGACGTGGGTGGAGTGTGAACCGGGCGATAGTTTAAATTGCTACTAATTGCTATTATCATCCAAAGATAATCAAAGTTTTCAATAATGCCACCAAACCACTATATACGCACGCTATATCAATGACATATTCATATTAGCAAACATTTTAGAAGAAATTAGGGTGCTAAATGAATGAATTGGTCTAACGGGACATCATGTGTAACTATTATTGGAAACGAAACCGTACGAAAATAATAAGATTTATTTATTTTATTTTATCAATTAATTTATTTGTTAATTTTAATACTAATATACTATGTGAGCAAGTGTTGGGATTTATCTTATAATTTCAGAAATCCTAACTCCAGTATATCAATTAGCAAAAAACTAAACCAACTGACACTTCCATATTTATAGCATTCACTCAACTAGCGAATTCCTTGACATACTACAATGAAACAAACCAAATAACGGTATCCTCGCCTCCGTAGACGTATAAAACATATTTACTAATGTACCAGTCAAAAATATATATATACGAGGGTCATTCAATAAATAAGGTGAATTTTCCGTATAAAGACTTCTGATACAGATAGAAGCTTACATTTTTTTCAACGTAGTCTTCCAGCAGTGTCACACACTTTTCCCATCTGTGCACAAGCTTCCGTATTCCCTCAGTGTAAAAATCATTGGACTGAGGTCTCAGCCAATCGTTCACAGCACTTTTGACTTCATCGTCACTTTTAAACTTCATGCCTCTCGCGAACGATTTCAAGGGACCAAACAGGTGAAAGTCTGAAGGGGCAAGATCTGGGCTGTAAGGGGGATGAGGGAGCAGTTCCCAGTCCAGCTAGTTGATGGTCTGCACCTTTTGTGCTGCTGTGTGAGGCCTTGCATTGTCTTCGAGTAGGCAAGGTCATCATGGACAATTTTGTGTGCTGTCCCAACAGATAGGCTCAAATCCTTGCAATGTAATCTACTGTCACCCTTCTGTCAAACTGAATGAGGTCATTGACTGATTCGATCACCTCAGGAGACCTCATTTCTGTAGATCTCCCAGGACTGTCTTCCTCCTCAACACTGCTCCGTCCTTCTTCAAACAATTTAGCCCACTTGTAGACATTTTTTTTTTTTTTTTGCTGAAACATGTGGCACCATACACAGTTGACATTCTCCTATGAATTTCAACTGGTTTGCACCCTTCAGCAACCAAAAACTTGATAACTGACCTATATTCAATCCTGGAGCATTCTTCCTGGTCGGCCATCTTTTTTAATCTCCAAACCGCTCAAAGTTTTTTTTTTTTTCAATCTGCAAAAAAACTTAAATCCCTTTGATAAAGAAGTAAAGGAAAAATATTAAAAAAAAGTAAGCTTCTATCTGTATTAGAAGTCCTTATACCGAAAAATTTACCTTATTTATTGAATGGCCCTCGTATACAGACATTGTCCTACATAGTGTATACAATCACTTCTCGTTTCTACCTTCTAAAATTAAACCCGCTATTCTGCGAAAACTTCTATCCTGGACGACACAAGTACCATTTTACGACCACCATGGCAACATTTGCACACAAACTGACGACGTATCAATGGGTTCAGCCCTTGCTCTAATCTAATTTCTTCATGTGTCATGTGGAAAATAAAATCTTCAATAACTCCTCCAAGCCGCCATTATACGCACGCTAGAAGGACGACATATTTATATTAGCAAACAGTTTAGAAAAATACTGAAATAAACCTTTGAAAATAACTCTGCCCTACATTTTACTTACAAGATCAACATTAACAATGAAATTTTCTTTACATATTAGTCGATTCTAGTAGCCATAATTTTACCACCTTACTTTACAAAATATCCTCTATCGGAAACTCGTGTTTACTCAACTACAACAGTAAATGTCATCAGTGACACAAAACGGTTGTTATTAAAAAATTATTTTAAAAAAAACATTATTTACAGAGTCCAAGTAATGTTTCTTCAGACATATTGTTCTATAAGGAACTTAGAAACATTAAACAAACCCTAATCAACAAATTTCCTAACCGCGTTGTTGATGAACAAATAAAATCAACCTTAAAGAAATTTAGAAAAAGTAACGCCAGACCTCTCCCTGACGCAAACAAAAATAAACACGCCATTGTAACCAAATGCACCCAGATGGAACTGAAAAATATTCTTAGAAATGTATCTTGCTCCGAGAAATGATAAAACAAAGGAATTTGGCTTACTTCTCAAAGGAACATGGCAATTATTAAATCTTCGTCTTTATTATTTTTCTAAGATTTTTCCGACATTCCTTTATTTATTTATTTTTTTTATAACGGAAGTTATGCGTGGAGCTTCTCTATTTAAGGTATTTTTCAGTCACAAATGAGCAGGCTCTGATCCTGCAAACTTCCGGCGTTTTTCAGCCAGGTTCAGTCTTCTTCTTCTGCTTCTTCTCCTCCTTCTTCTTCTTCTTCATTTGAGAGTTGCCTTCTAGTTTGTTAAGAGAAGTTCAGAGAGTGAATGAAAAAAAAAAAAAAGAGAAAGAACGAAAAAATATAAGGATTTTAAAGCAAAGCGCAAATGCCTTATTTTAATTTGAATGTAACTAGCTTGGTCTTCGAAGCATTAAATGTAACCGGCTTCATTTACCACACTGGAGAAACTTCAATTAAATGTAAGTGCCTCGGGAATTAACAATAAATTAATGTGCAAGGCAATTATGCAGGCGTGTTAGTTTGCCTATATATATATATATATATATAACTCGAAAACGAAAATGGCATGTAGGTAAATCCCAAAACAGATCCTATTAATATTAATCACATTAATATTAAAAATAACCCTAGTAGAGGGCTCGATGTAAATAATGTTATTTATTTACAGAACCAAATTTGTATATTTTCAAATAAAACTCCGAAAGTTGCATATGCCGTATGGTCATTTCAGCGAGGAAAAATTTCACTTCATCAGCGGCAAAGTTTATTATAAATCAATTTTACCGCTGAAGAAGTGAAGTTTTTCCACGCTGAAATGGACATACAGCATATGTAACTTTCGGAGTTTTATTTGAAATATATAAACGGCGTAAAGGGGATAAGATGCCACTGAACTGATCCCTCCCCAGGTAAGGAGTGACATGAGCGACAGGCGTCATTGCACTATTATCCAGCGACTGTTCGCACCAAACAAAAAATAACTCTCTGGACATGAGAAGTTAGAACGTTAAACAACTGTAGCAAGTTAGGAAATGTAAAACAGGAGATGAGTAGGTTAGACGTGAACATTTTGGGTGTATGAAAAACCAGGTGACCAATTTACGGAGATTTTGACAACCACAGGATTATATATACAGGCGCAGAGAATAATGAAAAAGGAGTTGGATTGATACTAGATCAAGACATAAAGAAATACGTTCAGGGATATTATCAGTTATTTGTAAGAATTCTTATAGATAAACTAAAAGAAAAGCTTTTCATTATATCTATTACACTGGTCAAAAAAATTTTCTGACGCAGGGTATTCCAATACATTTTACCTAATATTGGGGTACTGAATTCAAATATGGCGTCATTTTGTGCCTATCACGTCACGTTTAAAAAAATTGCAATTTCGCAATATATGAAAATTGTACTCAATCACTATTTTCGGTTTTTTTTTTATTATAAGTTGTTAACAAATTACAAGAGTAAATGCAATGCACATAAGTTTATGAGAATTAAGTATGATGATAAGAAAACATGTACAAAATGGCCGTTTATTTTAGCAGCTAATCTATGACATAAATTTCCTCCTCTTTGACGAACTTTGATGCACAGCTCCGGGAATATTTCTCATCAAGGTCCAGCAATAATCTACCATCATACTGAAGTTCAATCTACCTGGGTAATGTTCTTCCATTATTTTAATGTCTTGATGAAATCGTTCCCCTTGCTCTTCACTCGCGTCATCTAGTTTCTCTGGAAACTTGTCCAAGTAACTATGTAAATAATTTATCTTTGCTGCTCATTCTACATTCAAGTGCTTGCAAACTCAATAACTCCTTTATAATATTTTCATAGTCGTCAGTTTCCCTGTTCCCAAAAAAACATTTTAATCGTTTCACCCCAAGCAAGGCGGTACCAGCACTGATGCGCAGGGGGCGACATGAGAATAAAGGTTTAGGCAGGAGGAGAGTGAAGAGAAAAACGGACCAGTTACTGGTAGTGTCAGAGAATGGGTAAGTGAAGGATGAGAATACAGGTGTGAAGACAGTTGCGATGGTAGAGAGAAAGAGAAAGAACAAGATATACGGGGTGATGTAGAAAGGACTGAAGTCAAGTGGATAAGAGATGGGAATTGACATTGCATTTAAATTCCTGGAGGTTGTAGCCGTCAGGAAAGCAAGTATATGGAAGGGAGTTTCACAGGCGGAAAGTGCGAGAAAAGAATAGGAGTAGAATTGTCGGCTACATTTGGTTGATCTAACTGCAAATGGGCGGGACCTAGTTGCCAGTCTAGTTGCCCGAGTAAATTCTTGTTGTAGGGGAACTAGTGACTTAAGTTCGTTGAAGCAGAAATCATGAAAATATTCATAGAAGAGACTGAGGGAAGCCACATCCCACCGGTGAGAAAGCGACTGGAGTCGAGCTGCCAAGTCGGGACCTATCACATTACAGATTCTCCTTTTGAACCTGTTGAGAATACTGAGATGAACAACAGAGGCGCTTGACCAGATATGACAGCAGTATTCTATGCACGGACGGATGGTTGATTTGTATATGTGCAAGATGGATTCAGGCGGATAAAAACTTCCTGGCCTGACACAGTGACCCAACCTTCCTAGCAGTGGATTTAGCTATTGACTCAATGTAATGGTTACCCTTGATGTCGGATGATGGGTAATGCACCAAATCAGAAAATGCATTACGAGCACTAGATTCTTCCACATTCATTGTTGCAACAAAGTGTGGATCCCTTAGAAGTGTTTTTTATTTGAGGTCCATCAAATATTCTTGCATTATTTTTTCCAACACTGAGAGCTGAAAAAGGTGAACATGTATAGCTGAAGCAATCTCCACTGTGATCAACAGCTTAACAAATTGCTTCATTACACCAAGTTTTATATGCAGTTGGGGAGAAAGACAATATTTTTTCTATCAACCATTAATGATATTTTTATCAACAGGCATTAAACTGTTTCTTAGTGATCATTCCGTTTTTACCCTGTAATTCACTCTAGCCCTACTATCTCAATAGCACAAGAAACGGGGGTACTTTGTGAAACCACCCTGCTGACCAAAAAGAAAATTCACCATTTTCAAATATACACAAATTACCCATTCATGGACATGGTATTTCAACTTCTCTAGAAGAATCTTGATGTCAATATACTCTTCTTTCGTTTTTACAGAATGTCCTATTGGGATTGAGCCATACGTATTTCCATTATGAAATAAAACACATTTCAAGTTTCTTTTAGAACTGTCAATAAAAAGATTTTCACTTTCATCACATGCAGGCAGTTCCAAAGTGAAAAGAAATCCTTTAACATCATTACAATAAAAAGTTGACCAACTGAATGAAAATATTTCCGCAGTTCTGAATCTCTTACAAGGATAAAAAGAAGACGACTGTACCAGGTTTTTTTTTTTATAAGCGTTTCACCCCGAGCAAGGCATGTCACTGCCACTACTGCGCAGGGGGCTACATAGAGTGGAGAAAGGCTGATTAAATATAGGAAATGTCAGAGGGTGGGTGATAGGCGGGTAAGGATACTGAGAATGAGGGTTGGGTAGATGAGAGTGTTCTGAGAATAGTTGGGAGTTAGTGTGATAGGAGGTGTCTATTGACCCTACATTTAAACACCTGGAGATTGTAACTGTCGGGAAAGCAGACTTGTGGAAGGGAGTTCCACAGGCGGGAAGCGCGAGAAAAGAAGCTGTTGGAGTAGAATTTACGGTTACATCTTATTTGTTTAACTGTAAAAGGTTTCAGTATTCTTTTCTCTTGTAGACTAAAAGCCATTAATTCTTTAGAAAATACAAACTATTTTGGCAAATATCTGACCAGTTCATTCAATTCAGGCTAAAAGGTTTATCACAATCTGCATCAGATGGCTTAACATATCAATCTGATCATCTTCGTTTGTTGAAGTAGGCAAATTGAAGGATTCAACATCAATGTCTGGCAGCTCAGTAAATAAAGTCACAAGTATTTCCTCACAGTATGCAATTGGTCGAATAGCAGGTGGAATATTTAGGTACTTCAAGTGTTGTTTAGTTTTCTTATTGAAATCTTTTACATTGACAATGCAGAAGTAGCAGTTATTATCTAAATGGTTTATTGGTCCTCTCTAAGCCATTGGTACACCAAACTTAATCAAGAATCTATAAAACCGTCTGTATACGGACAGGAAATAAGTTCATCAGATACACAAAATAGAAAGTGGAGTACGAGGATGTGTCTTCTCACCGGATTTATTAAATCTACACAGCGAGACAATTCTGAGAGAACCACCAGAATTCAGCAATGGCGACCACAGTCTTAGCAATATCCTATATGCAGATGACACAGAGCTGATAGCAACCCAGAAAGGAAACTACAAGACCTACAAAATATAACGAAGGAAAGCAAAAAGAAAGGACTAGATATAAACTATAAGAAGACAAGATGCATGTTCATCAGCAGAAAGAGGAGTTCAATTATAGGTTAGTCCATAAATACATTTTTGGTGCTTAAAGAAGCTCTTCAGTAATGTCCTTCTTTCATTGCCGATTTCGGGTTTTTAAAACATCATATCGGCTCCGGCAGTAACCCAGACTCGAAGTACCAAGTCGGCTTCTTAATTTTGTGCTACTTGTCCCGATTTAATTTTTCTTTTTCCTCGGCAGAATTCGTATTTTTTATTGTTAACTCTATCCAATGGAAAGAGTTCATTTCCTTGCCCTCGCTTATTTAATAACAAATCCGAGTTGCACCCGTTTCTTTGATCTTTATTCGCGGCTACTCTGGATGTGCGTTGTGGTGCAATGAATATCGACTCGGAACGACAAATCGGGGTGCCGAGTTTGAATTCCAGTTGAATTTCTTGTATTCACTTACGCATAAATACCCTTGGGAAAGGTATGAATCCGTCTCTTCCCTCCAGTTATGGGTTAAATAATAGAACCGATTGGGTTCTGTAGCTTTGGCTGGCAACCAGTCTACCGCAGAATGCAATGGCAACCTACTACGGAATAATCTTCTGCCCGGTCAGTAATGTTTCTTTCGAGACATGATCGCCCAAGCGTGCATCACGTATGGCACTTAACTGACTCTTTCTGGTATTTTTTCTTCACTAAATTTAGAGATACTAATATCAAGCAGGTAGAGAAATTTAGATACATGGGAAGTATTCCATTAGAGGAAGGACAATGCGACACAAAGATCCGTATGTATTGGGATGCGTAAAAATCATTCCAAAAGCTAAACAGACTATTAAGAAACGGGAAAATCTTTTTGGAAACGAAAAAAAGTGTACTCAACTGGTCACTTGATATATGTCCTCCTATATGGCAGCGAATGCTAGACAATCACTTCAAAGATGAAAAAGAGACTTGAGGCGACAGAATTGTGTTTATTCAGAAGGATGCTGAGGAAATTATGGACCGAACATGTGAGCAATAACGAGGTCTTGGAGAGAATAGAAACAACAAAGAAACATACTTAACATCAGGAAGACAGCTGAAATTTTTGGGGCACGTAATGAGGAGGGAAGGCTTGGAGAATCCGATAATCACAGGTCGAATACGTGGAAAGAGGGATAGGGGAAGCAGCTCGTGGCATAATAATGGGCTTGAAACAGATGAATAGCAAAATAGGGTTTGGGAGAAATGACAGAAAAAAAAAACAAATTTATTAAAAGCTACAAGGGACAGTAAAATGTGGAAGGCCGTGATTGTCTATGTCTTGAAAGAACACTACACATAAAAGAAGATATATATACACGTACTGTGGTAAATATTAAGAGAATATTTAAAACAAAGAAAAAAGTAGGAAATAAATGCTCATAGTTGACAGAAAAAGAAATTGAAAAAATAATCAAAATTACCAACATACATTAAGAAACGCAAAGTTTTCTGATGAGTTTTTGAACGAATATTTAAAACAAGACTGGTATATATATATAATTTTCCAAAATCGGATGGCTATTTCAGTGATTGTTCGTCTGACCCAATTCTTTCTTATAATTTTTTTAAATTTATTTTAATGTATCTTTTTTCGCTTCTGTCCCCAAGTAGCAAACTTACAAGTTCCGACAGCGAAGATCTGCCACGTTTTATCTTTTTTCTTTGTTTTTTTTTCTTTTTCTTTACCCTTACTACCGTTTTTTATACACATACAAACAAATAAATTTATTTTCTCATAAAGTTTTGTTATTGCTCATTCGTTGAAATGACCATCCGATTTTTTAAATTTTTAATTTTTTTATATGCAATAAATATTGGCTTTGTAAATAAATAAATTTAATTATACTGAGCCTCTGGCTGGGTTCGTTTTCATATTTAATATTAATAGGATCTGGAGGGATTTACATCCAAACTGTTTCTTTCGGATTTATAACATATATATAGATATATTTAAGCAGCAAACTTTCTTCTAATCATGTTCCCTTATAAATGACCGACAAGCAAGATTTTAATAATTTTTTATTTCATTTTTTCTGTGTTCCTACATGTTTCTTTTTTTGCTGGAGAAAAGGGATGTAAAAATGTTCCATTATTATTATATTTGCACGAGCTTACAACCATTTCAGTGGCCATTCTCAAGGGTGTTTTGTTTCCGATATTGTTATTTTTTCCTTATGTTTTGCCTGTAACGTTATTTATTTTGGCTTTTCGAAAAGAAGCGTTCTTTCAACAATCTCGCTTGCCGCGCGCGACTAACAA
Source organism: Ascarosepion bandense (assembly GCA_037127315.1). Taxonomy (NCBI): domain Eukaryota; kingdom Metazoa; phylum Mollusca; class Cephalopoda; order Sepiida; family Sepiidae; genus Ascarosepion; species Ascarosepion bandense. The sequence continues at coordinate 831,807 of JBBBDQ010001490.1, forward strand.
GGGGGCCTAAAAGTAGACCGATAGTAAATAATAACATTTATTTAAAGATTACATAGACAATTATATTTACTAATAAAATTATTGCATTGACAATTAAATTTTATTGCGTACGATAATACAAAAGCGCTTAAATTTTATCAACGTGTTGTCCATCATAATTTACGCAGCATTGAAATCTACCCTTCACGCTTCAACAAACATAATTGCACAAGTCTCTTTGTGTATTAATTTCTTGAAATACATTTCTTATGTAATGTTTTAAATCACCAATGCTTCTAGGTTTTCAACCATAAACTTTGTCCTTGATTACTCCCCAAATAAAAAGAAATTCATTGAGGTCACATCAGGTGAAAGTGCTGGCAAATCAACTGGGCCTCTTCGGCCAATCTATTTCTCAGGAAATGTTTCATAAGGATACTCACGGACTGCTCTTGAATGTTGTGGACTGGTTATAATGAACACTATTTTAATAATATAACCGATACACAAACCTATTCCACCTACTTTTAGACCACCCTATATATATATATATATATATATATATATATATATACACACACACACACAGATGTATAAGAATAGATGTCTTGGCAGCCATTATAATATTATATTCGTCCTTGGTTAAGTCCGAGTAATGTGTGGCAAATTCCACCTCTTCACTTTAGCACTGGAATTTGCCACACATTACTCGAAC